>JACEFZ010022745.1:160000-362500 GCA_014155875.1 Cepaea nemoralis
TGCTGCTGCTACTAATACTACTACTACTACTGCAGCTGCTGCTGCTACTAATACTACTACTACTACTGCAGCTGCTGCTGCTACTGCAGCTGCTGCTGCTGCTGCTACTGCTACTACTACTACTACAAACTTTCAGAGCGACGCTCATATACCTCCGGAATGATGATGCCGAGGCAGTGGGCTCAAACCCTACGCCGGTCAGTTGGACTAAAATGTCGTCTTTGAGTTCAGGGCGGTAGTTACAAGTACCTCAGAAGTCGGAGTAGGTTCGCCTGTAGGTGAGGTAATAGGAAACGCTAACACACACGCAAAGATCAGTCCAGTGCACTAGAAGTAGTAGCCAGTGTACGGACTAGGCTTGAGTTCACAGCCAGCGAATGAAAACAAATACTAGGATTACGTTTACATTGACATAAACTGACACATTATCCAGTGCACCTTCTTAAGTCACTCATGATCCCTCAATGAGAGGTTACCTTTATCTGATGTGCCTGAAACCGGTCACAATACACATCCAGAACCGATGTCTATAAACGTATGGGTCCAGGACCGGATCATTTACTTCACTATAGTGGAGGATGTTCGCCACAGACAGCAGATTACACACTCCAAGACTGCCCAGAATACCACATATCTAAGCAAATTTTCTGGCCTAGAGAAGCAATAGTGAGAGACAAACTCTATGGACCACTACTAACAAGTTTGTTGCATATCCTTTACAGGACCTTTGCAGTCAACACCAGCATTGTTTGCTGTTATTGATGTCTTGGCAAGTTTACGTTCAGTAGTTTTCCATTGCTTTCTGAACTGCCGGCAGCCATACCATTTTGTTAAATACCAGCGCAACACGGTCTGCTGCCAAATCGCGCGTAGCTGTGTTTCGAATACAGGTATGCAGGATCACGAATCGAGTGCGTAACGCCTTTGCCACGGAGCGCGGCTATGGACCATTGAGTGAACTAAAAAGGACAGTGACGTTCATACACGAGAAAACATTGCAGATATTTCATTGCACATTTCAAGCAAACGAAAGATGAAGAAGAACTGCTGGAAAGCCCCAGTTAACGTCGGGGTTACGTTCTTGGAAAACGCGACGTTAAGTGAAACGACGTATATCGAAACACTATTTCCCATAGAATTAAATGAAATACAGTGTATTGTGTACTACAGTAATGTTCATTTTGATGATTGTTGATATTTATTGGCTAAACAGAGATGGGTTGGAGGGAGAGTGGTAAAGTTATTGGGACGTAGAGGCATTATATTCTGCCTCTTCATCTGAGGATGAAACTGTAACCTCTTCCTGCCTCTTTTCCTGGCTCCTCTTTGCTTGAACAAAAAAATTTGTCCATTGTCTGCTGCACAGTAATCACCCTCCTCAATCATGGCCTTTAACTCTGCAGGGAAACGTTCTGCAGCTGCAGTATTCTGCACTCGCCGCTTCACCTGTTGTCTGAATAGTGTGCAGGTATGAATGCTTCTTATAGCGCTCAAACCAACCACGACTCGCTCCAAAACTATCATCAGCACTACTAGTACTGCTCTCATCCACTTTCTTAGCTAGATCTTCATAGAGAGATTTTGCTTTCTCTTGGATAACCATCTTGCTCACAGACATATTCTGGTCTTCAATCCAGACGGCCAATAGTGCTTCCATTTTCTTCATAAGAATGCTTCTGGCACGAGTGATCTTGGAAGCACTCAAAGGGGTTACGTCTTTAGCACCCTCTTTGATTTTGTCAGCACCTGCATGAATTGTCCCTACCGTGGTTGGGGGTAAACCATGGATTTTACCGATATCAACAGCCCTATTGCCAGCGTGAAAACGACGCTATGGCGAAACGTAGCGACGTAAAGTGAAGTTAGTCCCCTGTGTGACAACGACATTATAGCGAAACGACGTATACCGAAGCGACGTACAGCGGGACCTTCCAGTGCTGCTTTGGGATGGCTATCGGCCACTCGAGTTACCATAACAATTAAAGCTGGCTGCCTTTACTCGAGACACTCGAGTCACCAGAACAATTAACGCCGGCTGCCTTTACTTTCCATGACATTTCCTGGTACCCACACCTAAGGCAGATTCGAACTCACAGTCCAGATACATGTTTAACAAAACCGCCACGATGGAGATTAGAACACAAGACCACAGGGCCCACAGGCAAGCGTGATAATCACCTGCGCTGAGGCTGCTCATCCAGTCTCGCTTTGAACTCTAGCGTAGTCGATACACGTGTTGCTACTACGTCTAGTGTACTGGGCTGATTTTTGCGTGGGGACTAGCTTTCCCTATTACCATGTCCCTCGCCATCAGGCGAACCCACTCCGACTTCTGAGGTATTTGTAATTTACGTCCCCGAGTCAAGGACGAGAAGTCAACATGTCAGTCCAATTGATCAGCATGGAGGTTGAACCCGCTACCTCGGCATCAGCACACAGAACGTGTAAATCGAGCGCTCTGATGAATTAGCCCATGATGTTGTTGTACAACTAAAGAAAGACCGCAGAAAATTGCGGAGACCCGTTACAGCCAAGCTTCCGTGTGCAGACAACACTAGTTGACGTGATTGAATATATGATTTCCGCACGGGAAACCATCCAGCGATAAATAGGATCCGTGTGGAAATTAGACCCACACAGAAAAGGATAATTCCATCCTACGGTCACGAAAATAGCAGTTAAGCAGACGATACAATAACGGACTCTATGAAAGCCTTGTTTGTACATAAAGCAATAGGAGCTGAAGATAAAATCACGCACTGCATAAAAACCTTGCTTTGTGGGATTGCGTCTATATTTTGAAATGCTGTTTATTTGCACGGGTTTTCGTGCTTTAGAAAGTATTATTTTTACATAAGGGTGAAATAGCAGACATGCTATCGATGCCGCGAGACAAACAGGTACGAGCACAATATACATTTGGTGCGAAAACATCATCATCATCGTCACGTGAATTTAAAAGCACGCCAGCGAACTGCGTTCGGTGCCATTACTGTAACGGTTATGTAAACAACAGAAAATAACATAAGTAATGCAACGTTGCAGAACAGAATTACGAAAAATACAGGACGTTGCAGAGACTAGCCTTCATCAGCAAACAAATACACAAAACACAACATATAATCACGGAGAAGACACTACAGTGACTACATTAAGGCATGTGAGAAGAACAAACAGATGAAAAAATGAGAACAATGAAGAGAACATGAAAATTTAAAGAAAAGTAACTTTGCTTCTTATCTCCGAAACCCAGACAATGGCGTGGGCACGGTCGGACAAAGGTTCGATGTCAACTCTCGGCGTACGCTACAGGAGCGGGAGAGTGAAACCTAGTCCTCCGTGCACTCAAGCCTACAAAAATGCAGTGGTTCTACACTTGTCATGCCCGCTGGACTTATTTATTTGAGTAGAGCGGTCGCGTTGATGAGGCGGCTGCATCAAGCGACACCGTAAGAGGGTTTCATAAGGGGGCGGAATTTTATAGAAAAACAAAACAAAAACATGTAAGGGGCGGCATTTCGAAGACTTGCATCATACTGAGAAAAATTACCGCACGGTATTGCCAGGGTCCAAATATTCTCATTATTTTTAAGGGGGATTGAAGGCAAGTAAATTGGCGTCACTGCACGGGGTTTTATCACGAATGATTACGTCTCTTTGAGCAGTTCATAGGTAAATACACGTGTATTGTTTGGTGCTCATGGAAGTGAGAAGAAGGAAGTAGAGACAGAGGACACACTAGACAACATAACAATTGAAAGCTATAGTTACCGATCGAGATTCGAACCTGTCACCTCCAAATGTCGACAGCGGCTCGCTGGAACAAGTGCACTTCGACGTGTGACCAACTAGACACCCCAAATAAAGCTGTCGTTATTAGCCAGGTCTATCATACACATGAACCTACAACTATGGAATACGGACAGAATTCCTATTTTATTTAACCATTGAGACAGCACCATAGCATTTTATATTAAACCAGCACAGGTCAAATAACAAACATAATAACACATCGGACCGTAATACTCTGTCCGGTATATTACCGTATATTCAAAAACTTTTAAAGAAGACAAATGATTGGACGGTTCGTTCTAATGTTGTGAACTGTCTTAGGTAGTGGCCTCAAAGAGTTCCTCAATTGATATTCCTCTGTGGCAGATCGATCTGCCAAAAGAGTCGCATAAAGCACGAACTTTAACTCCAGCTTCCTCGGAGATAGCTGCATACGTTAACCTAATGACGCAGTCCGGAAACGAACCCATGAATTTCCCAGCTCAAGACAGGCAGTTAACCACTTCGCCACTGCAGGTTTGAGTATATCTTAGCCTGGTCGTTAGCCTTTGACATGTCCTACTTGAGCCACGCGCCCAGTAACTACGTCACTGCCGGTTGAACTCTTAAGGCTGGATGATCTGTTGACGTCGGTAACATAGCAACATGAAAATGACATAGTGTGCAGGGGAATGAGGTGGCAGCAGAAGAGTTATAGTTATGGCGTGATAAGCAGAAGAAAGTGGCGTCCAGAACAACCAGGGCTAGCACACTAATGACGCCATCTTATGTGGTCGATGGGTAGTCAGCACAGCTTCACATTCCTGGCATTATGGCTTCGAAATCAGCGCGGGCGATTCGGGAACATCTTTATGCGCTGATTTTCACAAGTGAGGCGTTATTACCAATCGAATTGCGAATATTACTGAGCGTTATTAGCAATTGTGGCTGGTCACCTGACGTTTACCTCGCGCGCTGCAAATAATACTAATACGCCCTATTTTCTTCCATTGACTTTACGGTTTCTCAGTTTCTTCATCAGACCTTCTTTCCAGACTTTGTTAAAAACTTCCTTCAGATCTATCCATGCCGCAAGCGCCAGCTTCTCCACTTGGAATACATCCTCAATTTCTTGATAGAGGTAGGTTGTATGATCTTCCGTATAGTAGCACTGCCTACAGCCAGCTTGCGGTGGCACAAGGATGTTTTCTCTGTCAAGATACCACTGTACCACGATTCCGACACTCGATCACTCCGTCGCTGCCTGGGGGATGCACACCCACCCCCCTCCCCGGCAGCTTCCACAGATCCATAGAGCAGACTTATTCACAAGCTTCAAGTTTCTCAATTCTATATTTTAGTTCGTAAAGTTGAATATTTTTTTTATTATATCAGCTAATAATTAATTTATGAAAATTTTTTTTTAAAAACATTGCCTCCCCGCCGGGGAATCAAACCCCGGTCTCCCGCGTGACAAGCGAAGATACTTACCACTATACTACTGAGGACACGATAATAGTTTCAATCATTCAATCAGGTGCCGTCTCCACAATGAAGGTTGGCTGCAATGGATATCCAGCACTGTCTGTCTCTAGCCTTGACTGTACATTCTGTCAGTGATGTTCGTCCATCTCTTGATGTTATCTTCCCACTTGTATCGTTGTCTACCTCTTGCTCGCTTGCCCTCAACCTTGCCTTCCAGTACGGTTTTAATAAAAGTATCATGTCTTTTAACGTGGCCGAAATATTTCACTTGTCTCCTCTTTATTTCTTTCATCAATTCTCTCTTCTTTCCCAGTTTTTCTAGAACCTCTGCATTTG
Organism: Cepaea nemoralis; assembly: GCA_014155875.1. Taxonomy (NCBI): domain Eukaryota; kingdom Metazoa; phylum Mollusca; class Gastropoda; order Stylommatophora; family Helicidae; genus Cepaea; species Cepaea nemoralis. The sequence goes on from JACEFZ010022745.1 coordinate 165,593, forward strand.
ATTGTTTTTGTTTCCATGAAATACGACATATTCGTCTGTATATCCACAATCCCAGGGCTTCTATCCGAATTTCTAGTTGTTTGTTCAATGTCCAGGCTTTTTTTTAACTACTATATATGTTTCAATTAACATCCTCAAACAGAAAATAGCTTCTCTGGTGCCGATGTTTTTGCGGAACCCAAATTGTTCTTCAGCTACTTCCTCATCTATTTTATGTTCAATTCTTTCTTGTTTGACCTTGAGTAGTATCTTAGTTATGTGGCTCATTATGCTAATAATACTGTAATTCTCACAATCAACAGCTCTTTAGTTCTTCGGTAGTGTGATGAAGAAAATGGATGTTTTCAAGTCCTTGGGGATGTACCCAGTATTATATATATATATATATATATATATATATATATATATATATATATATATATATATATATATATATATATATATATCTTCTTCTTCTTCTTCTTCTTCAGCGTGCGGTCCGAGCCATTGAGGTTCTTTGGTGCAGATACAATCCGTCTCCATTCGTCTCTCTGGTTGACCTTCTCTTGCCAGTCGTTGATTCCAAGTGCTTGTAGGTCTGTGTGTGTGTGTGTGTGTGTGTGTGTGTGTGTGTGTGTGTGTGTGTGTGTGTGTGTGTATATATATATATATATATATATATATATATAATTACATAATTCTGTGGTAGTATCAATGCCAAAGCTGGATAAGGATTGTATCATCTCTGTTGTTACCTTGGCAGGACCTGCAGCCTTTCCTTCTTTCGTGTTTTTAATAGATTTTTTACTTCAGCCTTTAATATTTTAATAGTTTCACAAACAATAATATAGTCAAAAACACATTGTTCGTCACTTACGGAAACGTCACGTGACCAGCCAGGACTGGGAATAATCACGTGACCAGCGTGGACTGCGAATAATCACGTGACCATCCGCAATTGCGAATAACGCTCAGTATTATTCGCAATTCGACTGCGAATAATTACTTCGTTTTCACAATGGTATGAGCGCCGACCGCTCAGAAAACAATGGCAAATTTCTGAGCGTAACATTGACTGACAACCACAAACAGTCAATAAATGTTGGGATTAGTTACGACGTTCTGTAACAGGGTATGACATTTTTTGTGGGGGGGGGGGGGGCAACAGTAGCTTAGTAGCCAGACGATCGCCTATCATCCCGACGGTTATAGGTTCGAATTCTCAGCGGGACGGATTTATTATTATTATTTTTTTTTAAATAACCTGGGCTCCACATGAAATTATTGTTAAGTAAAGGCGGATGGCGGGATACTGACCACATCAGCTACCGTGTGCCGAATGGTCTGTGCAAATATGGGTCTAGCACCATATATCCTACCCAACGCGTCTTAAGGCGTGTGAACCTATCCTTTGCTTGTTTTAAGAGGCCGTAACTATATTTGTTTTTTCTTCGTCAGTCTTTCATCTCCCAAAATGTTTATTAACTGATTAAGGCACTGTCATCTAACTATCATCTACTGCCTATAGCACCTTGCTGTGTAGGGCAGAGGGGTCTTGAGCCTGAGGATTTATGCCGTCTGGCTAGTGCAGTCGCCGCGAACTGTGCAGTTACGTGCAAACATGGTGCACAAATATATGAACAAGTATTATCATATAAATTTCCATTCACTGAATTTTAACACTGCTGAAGACAGTTAAATCTTCATTTACATTCTACTTCCTTAGCCCAAACGGCCATTGGGATATCCCCCCCCCCCCGCCCCCGTGCCCTATCCCAGGTGACGCTCTGCATTGACTTGTCCCCACGCGTGTCTGCTTCTTGACAAGTATTCAACTTCCATGAAGACCTTCCCTGTCTATTTCTGTCCGGTTTACTTTGGTCCTTTCCATTCTTTGCCGAACATAGGAGACTGCTGCCAAAGACCGAAGTTAGTGGCGTACATCATTACGCAAGGGTGTAATCACTTTTTGAAGCAAACAGGACGGCAAGAGCTGTGGGGGAAAAAGGCTGGGGGGGGGGGGGGGGGACAGGACATCCTCTACCTGGAACGTCAAGCATTCTTTGCCCACATTGTCAAAGAACATTTCGAGCCAAAATAGGCCTTACCAACCATCTTAGAATTCACAGCTCCAAATGTTCAACCCCACTGGATGAAGTTAATGGTTATCATCAGCTTGATGGACAAACACTATAGTATAACGTGGGTCTCCCACGAGAGACTAATCTAACAACTCGGTCACTGATCCCACACCACCTAAATAATCAGCACACACACACACACACACACACACACACACACACACACACACACACACACACACCACAAGTCCCGTAGCAAGAACATGCAATAGATATATTCAGTGTTGGGACACTCACATGTTGCAGGCCTGAATGCACCAAGGAATAAATGGCCAGTATTTTCCCCTCTTAGCGGACGTTGCAACCTTCGCCAGACCGCGCTCATAACATTATTAGCACAATCTCCTAACGATTCCTCCAACGCGCCCGCAGTTAGTGATGCACATAAAGTGAACTCCATGAAAAATAATGGGCCATTTCCCACGCCTTGAGGTGTAATAGATATATGGTGCCAACTCCATATTTGATAGAACAATGGGCACTCGTTGAGTGATGTGATCTATATCACCCCCCAATCTCAGCATGTACAGGGTATATTTTTAATGACTCTGCAGTGTTTGAAAATATTGCCGGTCGAAGTTTTGTATTCACCCTCTGTAAAGTTCATGCAACATAATAGGTAAATACAAAACTTTCCTCTGCGAAACGTCACCTCTCGATCTCCCGCCATATCTCCTGCCTCATGCACTCTCATATCAAACGATCTCCTGCCATTTCTCCTGCCTCATGCACTCTCATATCACACGATCTCCTGCCATTTCTCCTGCCTCATGCACTGTCATATCAAACGATCTCCTGTCTCATGCACTCTCATATAAAACGATCTCCTGCCTCATGCACTCTCTTATCAAACGATCTCCTGCCATTTCTCCTGCCCATGCACGCTTATATCAAATCTCCAATGTCCATCTGCGTGCTGGTATACCCCTGCCTCTTCTACCAGTAACCATACCTCCCATCGATGTCCTTTCCAAGCCACTGTGACCTTTAATATGGCCAACGTATTTCGGTTTCAGAGACATGATACTGTTTATGAGTTGTTGTTTTTTCTCCACTGTTCAGTTCTTGTAGAATGTCAGAGTTTTTCTACTTCTTGGTCCAGATCTGGTAGAATTTTCAGTATTTTTCTACTTCTTGGTCCAGGTCTTGTAGAATTTCAGAATTTCTTTTTCCTTGATTCAGATCTTATAGAATGTCAGTGTTTTTTTTTTCCTTCTTCTTAGTCCACATCTTGTAGAATGTCAGTATATTTCTACTTCTTGGTCCATATCTTGTAGAATGTCGGTACTTTTCTATTTATTGCTCCACATCTTATAGAACGTCAGTATTTGTATACTTCTTGGTCCACATCTTATGGAATGTCAGTATATCTCTACTTCTTGGTCCTCGCTAGTCTAAGAATCTTTCTGCAGCATTTCAGCTCCGACTTTTTTCTTTGGTGATTGTGAAATTGTCCATTATACTTCCTGGAAAACTCCCAGTACCCATTTTAGGCTGGGCCGAACTTGGAGCAGGGGCGTAGACAGACAGGTTCCAGGGTTAGAGGGAGCGAGCATACAATCGCGTGCGTTAGAAAACTCAACTGAACTCTCGTGATTACGTTTATGGAACACGCGAACTGGACGCCACTTTTCAATATTGTTCAACATCAGTCTGGGATTCTGAGATAAGTAGAGGGAAAAAAAAGAAAAAAAGCAAATTTGCATTTTCTCTTCATTGTTCTTATTTTTTTTTTAAATATATTTTTATTCCTTTCAACACGTTCTCATGCATTAATGTAGTCATTGGTGGGTCTTCTCCGTGATTATATGTTGTGTTTGCTGATGAAGGCTAGTCACCGTAACGTCCTGGATTTTTTCGTAATTCTGTTCTATAAAGCCGCATTACTTTGTGTTATTTTATTTATTTACATTTCCACAGCTTTACCGCAGTTCCGCTAACTTTATTCAAAAATAGGGCACCCGGGCAGCGGTAACCCTGCCTAGTCACCACAACCCCTATCAACCCCCACCCCCACCCCACCACCCAGATGCGCCACTGCTCAATTCAATTTGTCAACAATCACCGTCTCGAGGGGTATTCAAACACGCGGACGCCGGGTGGAGGGGAAACGTGAAGAATCACACCTCATGCCATAAAACAGGTAAGAATAATATCTTAAAATGAATTCTTACCTGGAAACTTTTCCCTGAATTACACAGATGTAATTGTTATCAAATGAGGCAACGATCTCCACAAACTGTCAATCAATATACTGACAGTTAATTTATGCAGCATACAGACTGAAAATAGCCACAGCCCACGTGATCCAGTTTGCAACAGACGGGGTCCTGTAATAGTTTAACACCTTGCCGTTTAAAATCCGTATCAGTTGCCGTGAGCAAAACGGTTTCAACACAAATAAACATTCGAGAAACATCAAATAATCTAAGGTTCACAGTCACTTAATGAGACAGGGAAACAGAACTAACGCGTGCAGTGGGTGATTTCTGTTTGAATGCACATAAGCACGTGACGAACCGGTTATTTTTATGCAGGAGACGCCGTAACAAAAGCGCTTGATACGATTGGTCTAACTAACGTCACCACATTCAGGACGAGCTCGACCCAAAGGAAAATTACTCGCGCTGTCTGAGGGATCGATACGTGGTGGTGGTGATGATGTGGTTACAGGTGCCGTTCACTTCGCCTTAGTTGCCTTTGTCTTGCCGGCTCTAAGATTTAGCGTTTTGACTGCTTGAAATGGGTGTTTGCTTGAGTGGTAAAGGCCAGTGGTAATAGTAACAATCTTCTTCTTCTTCTTCTTCTTCTTCTTCTTCTTCTTCTTCTTCTTCTTCTTCCTTCTTCTTCTTCTGCTTCTTCTTCTTCATCTTCATTTCTTCTTCTTCCTCCTCCTCCTCCTCTTCCTCCTCCTCCTCCTCCTCCTCCTCCTCATCATCATCATCATCATCATCACCATTCTCCTTCTTGTTGTCTTGTTTCCTGCCTTCCTCCCTTACTTTCTCTTCTTCTCCTTCCTCGTTTCTTCACCCTTCCTTTCTCGTCGTCTTCTTCCTTGCTTGTTTCCTTCTTTCATACCGTTCTTCTTCTTCTTCTTTTTCTTCTTCATGGTTTCATCCTGCCAACCTAACTGCTACCCGTATTATTGAAACGATCCAATAATGATTATTCTAGCGTCACTCTGCCAACCCATCTGCTCTCGGTAATATTATGCAGATCCATGGATGATTATTCTAGTGTCACCCTGTCAACCCATCTGCTCCCTGTATTATTAAAACGATCCAGTGATGATTATTCTAGTGTCACCCTGCCAACCCATTTACTCCCGGTATTATTGAGACGATCCACGGATGATTATTCTATTGTCATTCTGCTAACCATCTGCTCCTGATATTATTGAGAAGATCTAAGGATGATTATTCTAGTATCATTCTAGCATAATTACGTCTTCTGGATAAACCACCAATTGTGCCATGCATTACTTTTCAGAACGTTTGAGCCCTGAGGAGAGCTTGCATCCACATGAGCGAGATTGTTGCAGAGACTGTCCTCTCAATCCGGTATCGAGGTGTCATAACCTCGGAGACTGTTGCAGGGCTCGCATGTCCCTCTCCAAGCTCAGAAGCCATCGGATGTGCAAGACCGTTACATGAACTTCCGGCCTGTGGACACGCCTATTTGGATGTAACCAGGTCATGGTACAGCACAACACGTTCACATTGGCTAGGATTAGGCCGAGGCTGGTCATGTTGACGCCCGTGTATCGTGGGTACTTCATTGACAACAGACTACAATTCAACATCCAGGGTAATCTCTCCAGCTCAACATCCAGAGCAATCTCTCCATTTCAATGTTCAGAGCAATCTCTCCATCGACCAGAGCAATCTCTCCATCTCATCGACCAGAGCAATCTCTCCATCTCATCGACCAGAGCAATCTCTCCATCGACCAGAGCAATCTCTCCATCTCATCGACCAGAGCAATCTCTCCATCTCATCGACCAGAGCAATCTATCCATCTCATCGACCAGAGCAATCTCTCCATCTCATCGACCAGAGCAATCTATCCATCTCATCGACCAGAGCAATCTCTCCATCTCATCGACCAGAGCAATCTATCCATCTCATCGACCAGAGCAATCTCTCCATTTCAATGTTCAGAGCAATCTCTCCATCGACCAGAGCAATCTCTCCATCTCATCGACCAGAGCAATCTCTCCATCTCATCGACCAGAGCAATCTATCCATCTCATCGACCAGAGCAATCTCTCCAGCTCAACATCCAGAGTAATCTCCCCATTTCAATGTTCAGAGCAATCTCTCCATCTCATCGACCAGAGCAATCTCTCCATCTCATCGACCAGAGCAATCTATCCATCTCATCGACCAGAGCAATCTCTCCAGCTCAACATCCAGAGTAATCTCCCCATTTCAATGTTCAGAGCAATCTCTCCATCTAATCTACCAGAGCAATCTCTCCATCTCATCGACCAGAGCAATCTCTCCATCTCATCGACCAGAGCAATCTCTCCATCTCATCGACCAGAGCAATCTCTCCATCTCATCGACCAGAGCAATCTCTCCATCTCATCGACCAGAGCAATCTCTCCATCTCATCGACCAGAGCAATCTCTCCATCTCATCGACCAGAGCAATCTCTCCATCTCAACATCCAGAGCAAAGTTATCTCTCCATCTTAATGTCCAGAGCAATCTTAACGTCCACATCAATATCTTCCTCTCAACATCCACAGCAAAGTAATCTCTCAATCATGGTATCCACATCAATCTCTTCATCTCAACATCCACAGCAAAGTAATCTCTCCATCTTAATGTCCAGAACAATCTCGCAATCTCAATGTCCAGAGCAATCTATCCATCTCAACCTCAAGAGCAATCTCTCCTATTCAATCTCTAGAGCAAAGCAATCTCTCGAACTCACTGTCCAGGGCAAAGCAATCTCTCCATCTCAAGATTCAAAGCAATCTCTTCATCTCAACGTCCAGAGCAAAGTAATTTCAATGACAGACAAGTTTTGTGGAGAACTCAATGCACTCAAAAATAACATCCACCTTACTTGTGGAAATAATTACAATTACCTAAGAAATCGGAGTGTGTTTGCCTGATGGCGTGGAACACTGGTAAAAGGAAAAGCTAAAATCAGCCCAGTGCGCTAGAAGAAGTAGTACGTGAATTGGACGTGGTTTGGACCTAACAAAAATGGGTGGCGGAAAATGGGAGTAGGGGTCTGTCACAATCATGACTTAGAAGTTGTAAATTTGGTAGTTGACCTGTTATATTATATATCAAATTAAAGCAGGTTGCTTAGGGAAAACTATTGCATATAAGACCATGGGAGATGAGGGAAGTGGCACTTAATCAGTTAAATACACTTGGACAACCCTGATTTTCCCAGGTCAAAATGGGAACCAGAAAATGGCCTCGGAAGTACAGGCGGCGGGCGTTATACTGACCACATCACTCCTCGAGTGCGCTTGCTCGCTTTGAACACAAGCGTAGTCCATATACACTACTTAAAGTAGTGCTGAACTGAATTTTGCGTGTGGATTAGCTTTTACGTATTAACAGTGTCCCTCGCCATCAGGTGAACCCACTCCGACTTCAGAGGTACTTGTAATTAACGTCTCCAAGTCAAGGACGATAGGTCATCATTTTAGTTCAACTGTCCCGTGTAGGGGTTCAACCCCTTAACCGGATATTTAAGAACCCGCGTTCTTATCCATTCGGCCATGCTGACCTTCTTAAAGTGCCGATTGATCTATAAAATGTGTCCCAATATGGGCGTGTAATGCGGTTTTTTACTTACGAGCTTATCGTTTGGAAAACATATGCAGCCACAACTAGGATACAGATAAGTCACTTTGATATTGATATTTTCATGTAGTGTTTTTCGTGTGGTTGTGCCAGTGTGTCATCTCCGTGGCGAAGAGTTACGGAGGCAGTTCGTAATCCCGCATACCAGCGTTCGAAACACAGCTGCGCGCGATTTGGGAGCAGACCGCGTTGCATTGTTTTTGTTTTTTTACGTAAATGGTATGGGTGCTGGTAGTTCAGAAAGCAATGGCAACCTACTGAACGTAAACTTGCCATGAGATCACAATAGCAAAAAATGCTTGTGTTTACTGCTGCGTCCTATAAAGGATATGCAACTAACTTTTTGGTGTCAGTTTGTGTTTGTTTATTCTTTGCTGACGAAGGCTTTAATAGCAACGTCCATTTTATTACTTGTAATCGTCTTCTAGTTCATTGTTTCATTCAGTAGCATGTCCTTTGCAGAACTTCGCTCCCATAAAAATCGTCTGGAAAACTTCTCGCTCATAAGCAAGATGTCCCGTGTCCGATACACCCATCTGGAGATCATCCGCCACATCCTGCACCCATCTTCTCGTTGGCCATTCTCTCCTCTCTTCCCGGGCATATATATATACCCCACTATGAGTGTTTTCACCAAACTTTCATGGCGTTTCAAGTGACCAAAATAATTCAATTTTCGTTTTCTACTAAAGCTCACAATCAACCTCTCAATGTCAGGTGATTCATTCATTGCCCTCTTTACTTATTACGTTTAATTTTCATTCTACTTTCCGGGTGATTAATTGTATTGATCCTAGCGATGATGTTTGTTTGTGTGTTGTTTACTCATGGCTGTGACATTTCAGCGCCAGTTGCTATGGCAACTATCAGTTTTAGCAATTCGTGTTATTTTAATTCTTGCTGTTAGCAATGTCTCTACATTCCCTTTTCTGCATAGTGATTAACGAGGATCATCATCATCATTATCATCATCATTATCATCATCATTATCATCATCATCATCATCACACTCTGACTCTGAACAGGTCCATAGGTGCTCTAGCCCCCCCCCCCCTTTTTTTTAAAAACATCTTCGCCATCTTATTTCGACTGATCGACTGATCGTATACGTCTTCTATTATTTTGGTCACGTTATGAGAAGAAATAAATTGGAGAACTTACTTGGTGTGACAATTGGCAAGGTCGAGGGGAAACGTAATCTCTCCACCTCAACCACAAGGGGCAGGCAGAGCAGTTATACCTGGATAGCTTTACCAAGTAGCATGGTCGAGACAAGAACACTGAGCTGATCCACAACTCTGGTGATCGAGTGAGATGGCGAAACTCGATCGGCCACGCTTATCGGCACGACACATGATGATGATGATGATGATGATGATGATGATGATGATGATGATGATGATGATGATGATGATGATGATGATGATGCGTCTTCTGTGTTCGTTCATCAAATACCTTGTGATATTTACAACATGATCACGTCTGGCGCCTCCCAGCCCCACTCCCATCTCTCTTACTCTGAAGCAGAAAGAAGCCATCCATCCATCATGTGCCATGCCGGTAAGCGTGGGCGGTCATGTTCTGCCATCTCACTCGATCACCAGAGTCGTGGATCAGCTCTGTGTTCCTGTCTCGACCATGCCACCAGGCCAAGCCATCCAGGTATTTGCTTCTAGGTCTTCCCCTTGGTCTCCTCCCTTCGATCTTGCCAGTTGTCACCAATTTCTCCAATTCATTTCTTCTCATAACATGCCCAAAAAATTTTGACTGTCTACGACTAATGACTCTAATCAGTTTACGATCTTCATTTGTTTCTTGAAGGACTTGTTCGTTGGTTTTTCTATCTGTCCATGGTATTCTTTGCATTTTCCTCAGAAACCACATTTCCAGAGCCATTAGCTTGACTGCTTATTGTCCACGCTTCACATCCATACAAAAGTATAGGTTCTATGTAGCATCTCAACACTCTTTTTCTCGTTTCAATTCTTCTTCTTCTTCTTCGTTCATCCGGAGTTTTTTTTTCCGGATGTGATTGCGTTGTGCCTGTTTACAGCAGAGCTGCGTTCTTGCGCCGTTAGGCCGACACATCCGACTTCTGCTGGCATTTGTTGACCGGGTTAACCTTCCCGGGATTTCAATTGATATATATTTGTTGGTCAGTATGTTTTCCATCTTGCTAAAGGCTACCTTCGCAATGGCAATTCTTGTTCTAATCTCTTCAAGGCATCTCCCATCAGATGTTATGACTGTGCCGAGACAACAGTATCGATTCACTTGTTTAAGAATATGTCCATCTACTCGTATATCACATTGTGGTATTTCCTTCTTCCTAGTGACGACCATAATTTGTGTCTTTTTACAATTTAATTCTAACCCTAGTTGTTCACTGTGTGCAACAACCACATCTACTAAATTTTGCAGGTCTTGTTCATTGTCTGCAATCAAGACTGTATCATCTGCATATCTAATGTTATTGATGTATCGTCCCCCAATGTTGATTCCTTCCATATCTTCTATATTTCTAAATATATATTCACTGTACAGGAAAAAAAGATCTGGAGACATTACACATCCCTGTCTCACACCTCTTTTAATAGGCTGATATTGACCTACATCGTTATCAATTCTTATGGCAGCTTGTTGTTTCCAATATATGTTCTTTACAAGTCTAAGGTCCTTTCCATCAATTTGTAGATCTTCAAGCATCCTTATCATGTCAACATGTCTCACTTTATCGAAAGCCTTTGTGTAGTCAATAAAGCAAAGACCTTGTTTACTTCTATAGAACGCTCAATTACTGTTCTCAGTATATACACAGCATTTACTGTGCCCTTGCCTTCTACAAACCCACATTGTTCTTCTCCTATTTCGGGTTGTATTTTCTTCCTAACTCTTTGCATGATAATTCTCAGCAGAATCTTTGTGATGTGGCTCATTATACTAATTGTTCTATGTTGATCGCATTCCATGGCTCCTGATTTCTTCGGGATTGCAATAAATATAGAATTACATAATTCAGGATGTATATCCCCAGTATGGTATATTGTGTTCAGCAGCCTTTTGATTTGGTCAATTCCATATTCTTCTAAGGCATTGATCATTTCTACTGTGATGTTATCTGTACCCGGGGTCTTGCCAGTTTTCATATGGTTAAGAGCATTCTGAACCTCTGTCTTCAAAATTGATGGTCCTGCATTATTATTCCGATTATCATATTGTTCTTCTCTTGTATCATCATAAAGGTCTTTCACATAATCTGACCACGCATGTAAAATCTGATCTTTTTCTATTATAACAAGAAACAGACGCCCATATTTCCTTCTGTTCATCTCTGTGGCTAAGGCGTTACGAATGCAATTCGTAATCCCGCATACGGCGTTGGAAACACAGCTGTAGGAGATTCGGAAGCAGACCGCTTTGCTTTGGGTTCTATACAAAGGTATGAGTGCCAGTCAAAGGCTAGGGAAAGCAAGCCCGAAATAATGCTTATTGAAGTCCGATGTATTGAGCCGTACAACGTACACACAGGTTACCAGACGTGACTTTTAGGTCAGAAAACGAGTCATACTGTGGTGCAAAACTCAGATAGAAAACGAGCCATACTGTGATGCAAAACGAGCCATTCCAAGCGAAAAATGGGCCATACTCACTTGGAAAACGAGCCATACCCAGATGGGAAACAAGCCATTCCTAGGTGGAAAACAAGCCATACCTAGATGGAAAACGAGCCATACTTAATCTGAACTTGTAGAATCTCGATTACTGGGGCCACTCTAAGTGGAGTCTGTACATTTAGGGCGAACTTCCAGCCATTCCAGGTAGCGCTGTATTCTAATAGTCAATCAGCTTGGTGCCTTCTTCTTACAAGTCACACAGGCGCATGGGCAATGAAAGTAGAAACTGAATGGTAGGCACTAACGCTACTTAAGAGTATCAACCAATGGAGCCGGGACAGAGAATAATACCAAGTCACGAAGAGCTTCGCCAGTCAAAATCGGAATGGCACCGTGAACCGTAAGGTGTGTACACCGTGTCCGTGTTTAGTATGTCTCGTCTTTTCGCAGGAGCTACATATACTTAACTGTCTGTATTTCATACTATGAACTGTTGTTCGTTGACAGATAATCGGAGCAGTTATGGACGCATCCAGAATGCTATGTTGATAAACTGCACTGAACTGTGCCTATAAAAGATGATGATCTGATTATAACGCCTAAAGGAAGAATGCGGAAACGAGGGATATATTCTATCCATGGATCTGACACGCACACACACACACACACATGTGCATGCGTCACTCTTATTGGGGGGGGGGGGGAAGAGAGAGAATGTGTTTTCAAATTTTCATTTTCTCTTCACTGTCCTTATTTTCCCATTTTCCCCCCTTCTCTTCCCGTTCTTATGCTCTAATGTAGTCCACTAGAGGGTCTTCTCAGTGATTACATGTTGTGTTTTGTGTATAAATTTGTTTGCTAATGAAGGCTAGCCACCGCAACGTCCTTGTATTGTTCATAATTATGTTCTAATCGATCGAACGTCTCGCACGGCCCCTAGAGAAAGCCCGCCCCTAGAGAATGTTAAGAGATAACGGGCCGAAACATTCGAGGAAGGGGGAACCACTTCTGACGACCAGAAACCCCCTGCCGTATTTGCTCCGCGGCGGAGTTTGTATCACTATTGTCAATATATTACAGACCACTTTTACCCCCCAAAACATTTCCTGGTAGCCATCTTAAGCTGGGGGTCTAAAAATCTACCACGATGCACATTCGACATAATGGCCACCCAACAAGCGTGCTAGCCACAGCGCAAGCCAACCTATAGGGGAGACTGGGGAGAAATGGACATAGGGGAGAAATGGACCACCCCCTCTCTGGCCCCTGGCGGTGATGCAATGAAAGTGAAACCATAATAAGTTTGTTTTCCACATCAAACATAGTCCGAATTTTTCATTTGCCATCGACTTCCCGCATAGGTCGTTCCTACGCAAAGTTTGAAAAATTTTCTGCACTAAAGTTTCTTTTTCCAGTTCCAGACACCATCGTAAAGCAGACGCATAGTCAGGAATCAGGACAAGGTAATTACGTTAATATCTTTATTTACTTGTTTTTTAAGAGTTCATATAAAAAATATAGCATATAATATTAGATTTAAGAGACTCTATGGCTGAATAGTTTAATACATTGATGGGCATGCCGGTGTGCTGGGGAATGAACAGGCGGACAGATTGGCTGGCTCGGCAAAATTTGGTGGAGTATTGATGCAGGACAAGGCAGACGTGGTTGCGGCCTTGTGGGAGCACGTGTACACCTCGGAGGAGCAGATGGAGCACCATGGTCTGGTAAGAATGAGACAACGAGGTGTGACGAGGGGTTCTGGCCGACGCTCGGCGCTCGGAGGAAAGGCGAGACGGACATATAATCAGATTGCTACTGGAACTATTAGTGTTGGAACTCTTCGCTGGCTGCTGAGGATGGAGACGGAGCGCTTATGGGAATGTCCCGAATGCTGTGATGTCGGTTCCTAGATCAATCAATCAATCAATCAATGGGGGAGAAATGGACCGGTTCATTTCTCCCCATGGTTCATTTCTCCCCATAGAAGAAATTGACAAGACAGTCTGTTGTTATTAAAAGTGTTGAAGATTGCATTCGAATATCAGCATTATTGATTCTTTTTAATACTGGGGTCTAAATCTAGACCAATAAAACTGTTAACAAATTTGATTTCAGTGATTTATTAAAGATGCACGCCATTCGTGCTATGATCAGTATTTCTTTGCAAATGATAGGCCTACCATTCTAAATGTTATATAATTCTGTCACTCTTTTGTTTCAGATGCCAAGATTGTACATCAGAAACACCAACAAGGGTCTCGTTACGGAGGAACGTATGAGAGAAGCTGTTAATGCTGTGAAAAATGGAATGAAAGTGAGGAAAGCTGCAAGGGAGTACGGTATTGCTCGCTCTACCCTCAATAACAATCTTACAAAAGACAGAGAAGGAAATGGTCTGCCTACTAGACTCGTACCAAATTATAGGCATAGCCTTGTTTTCACAGCTAAGCAAGAAGCTGATTTTGCTAGTTACTTGAAAGATTGTGCAAGAATGTTCCATGGACTCACAACTAAAAACGTTCGTATTTTGGCGTACGAGATGGCGAAAGTCAATAACATTGCACATCCTTTAACCTGGGATGAGCAAATGATGGCAGGGAATGACTGGCTTTGTGGATTTTTGCGACGGAATCCCGAGCTGACCATAAGGCAACCTGAGGCAACATCTCTGGCTAGAGCTACAGCTTTCAACAAACATAATATTTGCACCTTCTTCAACATTGTGAAGGAAACCATTACAAAACTAAATGTGAGTGGAGCTCAAATCTACAATTTGGATGAGTCAGGTCTGACCACTGTACAGAAAGTGCCAAAAGTAATTGCCCCACGAGGAGTGAAGCAAATAGGTCAGATGACATCCAGAGAAAGAGGAGAACTGGTCACAATCTGTTGCATTGTGTCAGCTGCGGGTCACATTATCCCTCCAGTATTTGTGTTTCCCAGAAAAAATTTTAAGAATTTTATGCTTGCTGGAGCACCTGAAGGTTCCCTTGGCCTTGTGAATGAATCAGGTTGGATGACCCGTGATAATTTCGTCAAAGTTATAAATCACTTCATTAAGCATTCAAGACCTTCCAAAGACTTCCCTTTGATTTTGATCTTGGACAATCACGATTCCCACATTTCATTTGAATCACATGAACTGTGCAAGAAAAACAACATTCATGTGATCACGTTGCCACCACACACCTCATCTAAAACTCAGCCCTTGGACCGTTCAGTTTTTGGACCCATGAAGTCGGTCTACAACAATGCGTGTGATTCATGGATGATGAAAAATTTTGGGACACCACTGACAATCTATCAAGTTGCAAATCTAGGAGGCCACGCTTTTCTTAAAGCGGCAACTCCCATTAACATTCAATCAGGCTTTGCAGTGTCAGGTATTTGGCCCTTTAACGAAGATGTTTTTACAGAAGATGATTTTATGCCTTCAGAAATAACGAACAGGCCCATCAGCAAGGACAGTGAAAATGCCACTTTAGAAAGCAATGAACAGACAGGATCAGCATCTCCACATTGTGGTACCAGCACAGATCAAACTGCACAAGAATTTCATGAAAATCAGAAAGAGTGTAATGTTGAGAACCTTGTAGATGACTTGCAGGAAATATCAGGGAGTCTTCAACATAAAGCTACTTCTTCCTTTACTTCGCCTCATGTTTTCAGAGGACTACCAAAAGCTGGTCCGCGAAAAGATTCAAATAATATGAGGAAAAGAGGAAAAACTATGCTGGCTACTTCTACGCCAGAAATGGATCGAATTAGGGAAAGAGCGGTGATGAAAGAAAAGGCAGCAAAAGTTCCACCCAAAAAGGCAAAGAGACAGCTGCTGAAAGAGCTTGATGTTGATTCAGATCCAGAAACTGACATTTCGTTTTGTGATGACACAGATTCTGATGTTTCATTTGGTGAAAATGAGGAGTGTACGGTTAGCTTGACTGGTGTGCGTGAGGTTTTTGAAGGCCAGTGTGTGCTATGTGAATATGGAACAAAGAAGACTTGTGTTTACTATGTAGGAATTGTAAGGGGAGACATTGATGATGATGGTGATGTTGAGGTAGAGTTCTTGCGCAAGAGTGAGAAGGTTGCTGGTAAATTTGTTAAGCCTAAGGTAGAAGATGTCGCCAGTGTCTCAATTACATGTATTAAAGCACAGCTTACTAGATCTACAATCACTGGAACCACTTCTAGGACCAAAGATGGTTATGTCTTCAAAGAAAGTCTTGCAGGCATAAATGTTCGATAAAACTTTATATTAGATTAATATATCATATTAAACTTTTTTACTGTCGCTTAAAATAATAAAAAAACTGCAAATATCCTTTTAATGATTATTTATTTCTTATAGCAATATGGATGAGTTGTTGCTGCTTCTTTTTAAAAAGGTCCATTTCTCCCCACTATGGTCCATTGCTCCCCACGTGCTGGTCCATTTCACCCCAATGGTGGTCCATTTCTCCCCATGTTCATATACATTTTTGAAATGCATTTTGTAAAGAAACATATAGAAATAGATTGCTAAATGTTTTCCCCTTTTAAAATAAATGAATGTACAACATTTTAGTCATGGTTTTGTTATGTTTCGATAAAATCTGTTCCGGTGATGAGCAAAAATTGAAAACTACAAAATTGCTGGTCCATTTCTCCCCAGTCTCCCTAATTATAATCTACATTTATTTTTTTAAAAATTCGCATATCCTTTACAGGACATCGCTGTCAACAGCAGCATCTTTCAGCTGTCTGTTGATTTCTTGGCAAGATTACGCTCAGTAGTTTGCCGTTGCTTTCTGAGCGGCCGGCTCAGTTATCCCGCAAGTCACCAGTGGGAGTAGAACCGCTTCCAGTTCTCGCCCGCTACGAGACTCTGCGTGATAAACGGGATTACGGAGAAAGTGGTGTAACCCCTCGGCCAGAGAGACCGGCATAATCTAAATACCAAAGGTTAAATACAGTGCAAACATTCCTGTTGTTTTATATTACAGTTGACAATGACGTCTGACATGTATCTAATCTCTCTGACGGTGTCTGTAATTCACAAATAACAACCTGGCGAGATAGGGATGGGAAACGGAATATTACAGGGAACAAAATAAAAGAAGCTTTTTGTGTTTCGTTTTTTTTTATCTCCGCCTCTGTTAAGATGACCTTATTAACTGACAGTTCTGCCTAAACAAAAGATCAGGCTTCTTTTTCTTTGAGACAGCTTTGTGCTTATGCACTGGCATTAACTTAAATGAAATGCTGCATGTTCATTTAATACCGCGGTTAAAACGGCTTTAAAATGTAACGCTTATACAAAAATAACTTAAAAGAAAACATTACATTAAAGGGCAAAGGTTGATACTTGAGTGACGTAGGAATCTTCGCTGTGGAAAATTTTGTTCGGCCTCAGAGCCTGTGACCTTACGCCAACCAGGAGCTTCTTAGTTTCGATCAGGGAGCATGAATGATTGGCTGACGCTCGCGCAGTGGAAATTTCCTAGCCGCGCCGGTTTAAAAAAAAAAAATAACGTGACGTTTGTGGACTAATCACGGCTGTAGACTAATCAGACAAAGTGAAGTGGTACATTACATAAACATTACTTTCCTTAATATATTACCAAGACTTGTATGTTTTAAGCTTTCATATATTACTAGGTATTTCACAAGTAAATTAACTATAAAGGTTATGTTTCTTTGGTTTAGTTGGACTTAAACGTTGTCTTCTCGTTCAGAAATCAATGGCAAATTACTGAGCGTAAAATTGTATAGAAAATTAACATGGGTTGATCGGAACGTCCTGTAAGAACAAGCAATTTTTAAAATACCCTCTTTGCTCCTTAACATGAATAGAGTATTTCTACGACAAACCGGCGTTTATTGACACATATATTAGCACAACATATCGCACAGCCAGCAATTTACATCTCCATAAAAACGAGAAATATACCTATAGTTCTAGACTTGACAGCCGAAGACTCCAGCAGCAAATAGAGATATCCTACTAGAAAACAATTGTCTTGACATCTGCTTTCCAATTTATAGCAAGAAATGCGCAAGTAACGCGTGTTTATAACCACAGCTGCGCCGGCTTCCCATACGCTCCCCGCTGCCGCCCCGCCATTGCTCTCTTTTGGTGTCATTATGTGAACATACATCGGTAATAGTTTAGGTAGTAATATTAGACGGTGAAAATACAGGGACTAGGAAATATGTTTTGCACATGAAAAATAAAACCAGGAATTGTATGTACTCTGTCCGCCTGCCTTCCTAACTGCCTCTGTTTGTGTGTGTGTGTGTGTGTGTGTGTGTGCGTGTGTGTGTGTGTGTGATGTTTGTATGTGCATGCTTGGGTATAAACGACTCATGTCACATATGCCTGGGAGTGAAGAAGCTAATGTAACGGACAGATCTCATTTCGTTGAAATTAACTACTGCATGTAACATCGGAGGTTACGCCGAAATAGACAACCTTTAACTGTTGCATGTCGTCTGTGAAATGAATATTTGAACACACAGCTGCGACAAAGGTTTGGGGTACACCGCCCATGTTATGTTATATTATGCTTATATCATATACATATACACGAGACTCACATGGAGCCCGTGCTGTATGTGACGCTTTCGACAGACCGTCCTGCGGACAGAGAGTGAGCCGTGTGGGATGGCATCCGGTGCAATGAAGTCAATCTTCTTGCCTTTAATATTTCTCAGTGAAAATTTTTACAAAAATACAAAAAATAAGGTAGTATTTCTCTCTCTCTCTCTCTCTCTCTCTCTCTCTCTCTCTCTCTCTCTCTCTCTCTCTCTCTCTCTCTCTCTCTCCTATCTCCCCTCCTCTCTCTCTGCCTCCCTCTTCCTTTATCTCTCCCTATCTCTGTCCCTCTCTCACTTTCCTGCTCTTCCTATCTCTCTCTCCCACACCTAGTCTTGCAAGGAAAGGTGTCAGCGCGTGAATTGATATATGCCTTTGGAGACCACGAGATGTGGAGGTGTCAGTCGGCAAGGCTTGTGATGATGATGAGGATGAGGATGATGCTCTCTCTAATCTTCGTATTATAGATCGAGCGTTTAGCCTGTTGGCATTTGATGATGATGATTATGATGATGATGATACTTCCTGTGATCTTGGAACTGTAGATGAGGCGTTTTATCTATTAGCACTTGATGATGATGATGATGATGATGATGATGATGATGATGATGATGATTATAATGATAATAATGATGATGATGATACTCCCTGAAGTCTTGGAATTGTAGATCGTGCATTTAGCCTGTTGGCACTTCATAGTAATGAGGATGATGATGATGATGATGATGATGGATGATGATGATGATGATGATGATGATGATGATGATGATGATGATGATGATGATGATGATGATGATGATGATACTGATGGTGATCATGGTGATGACGATGATGATACTTCATGAAGTCTCAGAATTGTAGATTGTGCGTTTAGCATTTTGGCACTTGATGACGATGATGATGATCAAAATGATGCCCTCTCTGGTCTTGGAATTGTAGGTCGGGCGTTTAACCTTTTCAGACCAGAGCTGAAAAACTCGGTACCTGGGTCACGTTGCGCCATTCAAAATCCCTCAGCAGTTGGAAATCGACAAGAGCAGGCCGAAAAGGGCGCTGTCGTGGGACAGACTGCAAATTAGAAAAGCTACGTGTAGTCTGCGTGATTCTGTTATATACACGATTTGGATCCTTGATGTTGCTACGAAGATCGTGCACTTTACTGAGATTCTCCTTATGTGATCTATGGGAGGAGACTGAACACAATGGAAGTAATCCTTCTCAAGCCAGACGAAGCCAGTCTTGTGCAATAATGGTGCTACCATTGTCACCTAACTTTCTCCATTAGTAAAAGAATTTGTAAACCAAGTAGGAAACAATAAGTACAAAGTTTTAGACATCAATATCAAGAAAACAAGAGCTATGGTTGTGAAGAAAGATAGAACCAAACCAATTTTGAAAATTCCAGTGAATGGATGGAATAACTTTTGAAAAGGTGAATAGTTTTTCTAACCTTATCATCATCAGTTGAGGTTATCGCGAAGAGTCCCAATAGTAGTGATACCTTTAGCAGTCTGATTATGTGTCCGTCTGGCCTTTGCTCCTATTCTTGATTGTCGGCCAGATCCTCTGGATCCTGTAGTACCATTGTCTCTAAGCAGTGATGATCTCTCATCGTAAATCAATGGCTTGTCCTGTGCATAACTTTGTTCCCAAGATATTCTTTCGAAATATATATTTAATTTGGCATAATTAATAAGGCGTATATGGAAGCCTCCATGGATGGCGGGGAATGCCCATGGTCTGCCCCTGCCTTCCCTTGAGCGGGATGTCTTCGGCCGTTCTAACTTGACCAGCTAGAATGTAGATAACACGACAACAGTGAGACTCGAAATATCCTTCGAAAAACCCGGGAAGGTTAACCCTGTCAACAAATGCCCGCAGACGTCGGATGTGTCGGCTGAAAGGCGGAAGTATCGCAGCTCTGCTGTAAACAGGCACAATGTGCCAAATGGTGATTTACATGATTCTCTTCAGCTCGCCGTCCAACAAACCAATCCAGCAGAATAACAGAAACAACGTTAATAAATATCAACGACTGGAGGCAGGCCGACATTTCTTGTAATGCAATATTTATTTCCGTAGAATAGCTTGTGACGTCATTAAACAATAGAAGTCACCGTTCCCGTGTTTACGGGAAGGCCGGTATATATGAATAAGGTTACGCACAATGCTGATCATAGATATATTTAATTACTCTCATCCCAAGACAATGCTTAGCTGCCTAACATTGGGTCTATTGCATCCTTGCCACGTATCATAACAACTACTACTTACAATGACTCATGTCTGTTGACCGTTTGCTAACCTTGAGCCATTTCTTCGAATTCTGGTTTAAATATTCATGGCCAATCTTCAGCCCTGACTTTGGAGTATGCCTTGATCATATATCTTTCCTAACTAGTGGTTCTCTGCTACCAGTTCCATCTTCTGGAGGATTTATGACAATATTTCTCCTCTGATATTTTCATGCCGCCTTCTTGTTGTCAGCCGCAAACCTAACTGGCTTTGATAACGTAGTCCGCCGTGACGTGCTCTAGTAACGCGTGTATTATTCCGCCTCTCTGTTAACTCTTTCTGTCTTGCTTGCCACAATTTCCTTATTCTATTATACATTATCGTCTCTTGCCTCCGACGCTACATGGCAGTACGCCCCCCCCCCTTTTTTTTGAAAATCGTGTAACCATTTTAGTCATTTGATCGTCATTAACCATGACATGTAGCGTGTGAGACATACTGAGTCATATTGCATCTATTATATATAGACATATTCCAAGCATACCTATACTTGTGCTAATATGATGGTATGGTCTCCTATTAATCACACACAAAATCTCATCTAAAAAATTATTATTCTTATATTACGGGCGCGCACTTCTAACTACGCCCCCGGTATACGTCGTGTAGCAACAGCCTAAGGGGCGGCTGTGCTAACTAATCTATGAGCTTCATAAGGTCCCGTGGCCTCCCCATAGTAGTCCCTCATTTGCCCTAAAAGACAAGCATCCCCAACCAAAGCTATTAAACCCGATCGAGGGGACGTGTGTGATTAAATGGTACCATTCCCTCTGTATTAGTATTGGAGTCTAACATTGTGGAATGTACGTATACATCAATGACTCTTCTTTCTCTATCATACTTGCTACATTAGTGGTTACCATTTGACCTTTACTTACTTAAAACATTCGATAGATGGGGCGTTTCTGCATTCGTAGCTGTCTTTCAGTGGCATCGTATGAGTTACTTATGGCCCTTTTATTTCCTCCAATTTTATATGTGAGATCTAAGGTTATATGCGTCTTCGTTTCTATTCTATTGGCTTGTTCCTATAGCTCGATATTCCGTATACCTATTACCATGGATGGGTGTCATCAATAAACTTCTATATCCGTAACTATTGCTATTGCATTAAAATAAAATTATATCTGACATTAATAATATTGTAACATCATACTGATAATTTCGTACTGTGCATGTATTACAATACGACAACCATAAGTGTAGCCTAGTCTTCTTCTATGATTGTGGGTAGTTTTTGACTTGTGTGTCAGTTCTAGCCCTGCCATTGGGTATGTATACTTAGTTTGCCTCCTCAATAATACGTATGAGGTTAATTATTCACAGTGTTGACCACCATCAGAGTACCAGGAACACTCATGTGTGTAAACCATTAATCCTATAATTGAATATTAGAACATAAGCATAAATAATAATAACAAATTAATAATTATCGCAATAATATCTCGAACCTGAAATTAACTGGAAAATCATATTATATGCAAATTTAGAATACTCTCACTCAGTCGTGCTATTCAGCCTTTGTATGTATGCCGTTATGTTTAGTCTGTAATGTTTGTTGTTGTGAAATGAAATCGTGTATGTACTATGTTTTTTATTTATTTTTTGTAATCGAAATTACCTCTACCATACCAAACAACAAATCTCTGTTGTAATGTTCCGACATAAAAAAAATCTCATATCTTTATATAATATTAGCACTCGTTCCATGATACATAAATGGTAAGTGAATGATCTATTACATGTATGATTGACATGATCCTCTCATTGACGGTGTGATGAGTGAACCATGACATACAATAAGCAAATGAATGATAATTTCACTATTCAAATGACATGAACCTCTCATCGGCGGTGTGATGAGGGAATCATGACGTACAAAATTGCATATATATGTTCGTAAAATGTTAGTATGGTAATGACTGTTGTTGCTAAATAAATATGGTCCATTACATGAATGTGACTACTATAATAATATGTACAGCTAATATATTATAGTTCGTTATCTCGTCGTGTAGATGCCCGTCGGTGTTGACCAAACTATCGCATCGACTTAGATCACGATCGACTCGAACAAAAGTCTGACATCACCATAACACAACACTCGGAGTAGTGTCGAGCTGCCAAGGTCAGAATGTCTTCACAATCGTCATCCAAACAATCTGGCAATTAATCAAATTGGAAAAGATCTGTACCTATCTGATAATAATTATCTTAATTAACTAACATATGGTGAACTGTTTGTTGCTTGTTTGTAAACGTTCTATACGGGAGTTTAGAAGTGAAACTATTATTCGGAATACTGGATTACTCCATGTTAACATGTATGCACGCAGACTGTAACAAGAAATGTGATATCTGTATAGATTTCTATAGTCTACTGAGAAGATCAGCCAGGTTATTATCTTTACCCGGTATGTGACAGATGTCAAAATCATAATCTTGCAAAAGAAGAGACCATCTGTGTATTCTGGAGTTTTTAGGATGTCCATCTTTAAAGACTTGTAAAGGTTTATTGTCAGAAAGAACAAGGAATTTCTTCCCAAGCAGATATCTAGAAAATGTATTGACGCTTTCTATCAGAGCCAACGCTTCAAGTTCAGTGACAGCATATTTCTTTTGAGTTTCTGGTAGTTTCATGCTAAAGTACAGAACAGTATGTAATGTACCCTCATGAATTTGCAAAAGAATTGCCGAGATTGCATAAAAGCTCGCGTCAGTCTGAATAATGAAAGCTTTCAAGATGTCAGATAGTTTCAGAATTGGGCAATTACTGAAAAGATTCTTAATTTGTTGCAGAAGTTCATTGCCATAGGGCAGGTACCCGCTATTGACGTCAACAAAATAAAGGAAGAATTCTAGAACCCAAAAGCTTGGAGAAATCTAGGATACGAGTTGTCAACAGAGAGAATCGTCATGCTGACGTCACGAGACAACAAAGAGTCTTGGCTGGAGTTTTAGGAACGACAAGGCTGTGCTTAAAACGATCAGGACATTTTAAAGTGGGGAATCCTTAGTGGACATGGAAAGTGGCTAGAATAATAGTAACAGATAGACAACATGTTCTTAGAACATGAGGCTGAGAATGAATCAACCAACTGCCGAGAAAATTAGTAGAATTCGGAATCGGCGGGAAAAAGACCTTGAGGATGAACAGAAGGTGAATTGAAAGACATTTCAACGTAAGTCGAAATTAATCACTCTAAAGGTTAGAAAGAGTCAACATGAATATTAATATCAATAATATGGTTACCGACCGCCCTGGAAGTCTCTAGGCACGATACTAATTGTAAAATAGTTAGTGATTTGCCAAGCCAATGAGTTGTGTGGAATATTAAACACCGATTGAGTCGATTTCACAGATGTCTGCAGTTAGGCCTTGTTTATTACTCAGGTTCTAAAGCCAAAGTGCTGTTAATGGATTTACGAGTTAATTATCTTGTTTCATGTTGATGTTCAAGAGTTGTTGACAGCAGCAGCGCATTGGCATTCATCATGTTTATCTGTCCACCTAATCTTAGCAGGTTGACCTTTTTTCAATAGTTCTGAAAAAGTTGCTGTCATATCAGCGAAATTAGGAATGAAATTTTGGTAATAATTGATGAGTCCTAATACACTTCTAACTTCTTTCTTGGTGGTGGGAGGTTTAATGTTTAGAATTCTGGTGACCACATGTGGGTCTGTTTTATGAAATCCATCAGAAATTCTATGCCCGAGAAATTGAACTTCGTTGTAACCTATTTCGACTTTGCTAGGTTTAGCTTTCAGTCCATACTGTTGTATTCTTTGGAATACCTGTTTCAGGATCTTAGTGTATCGATATCCGTAGTGTGTATGCAGACATCATCCATATAAGTTGCTACTTTGGTAATACCTTGTAGTAACCTGCGCATCATCCACATAAAAGTACTTTTCGCCCACTCATAAAGACCTAAAGGAGTAGCGAAAGCAGTGATGTGCATGGACTCTTTATCCATAGGGATTTACAAATATCCCTGGTGGAGAGCATCTCATTTAATTCATACACGTAGTCATATAAGCTCCTGTTCCCGACTATCTGTCTGTCTGTCTGTCTGTCTGACCCGGCCCGGCTTCACCCAGTCCCTGGTGGGGAGCATCTAATTTAATTCATATAAGTAGTCATATAAGCTCCCGTTCCCGACTATCTGTCTGTTTGCCTGTCTATCTATCTGACCCGGCGTGGCTTCGCCCAGCTCCTGACGGGGAGCGTCTCATTAAATTCACACAGTAACTTAAAATAATGTCCTTCCACACACCATCCATTATTTTTAATGAAAACTGTTTTTAATCACCTACAAGACTGTAGATAACTTCTTTAAGCATAAAAAGATGAGTTACAATGTTATGCATTATGCATTATTTTTATGAAAACTTTGAAAATGCCCTAAAGATTATATCATTATTTATTATAACTCATATTTAAATATTGAGCACAACCCACTACTGGCAACGCCGATCGCATTCTGGTATGAACCTAAGGCCTATCCACGTCAATATGGAAGCACTATACTCGAGTTTCGCCCTCGTTTGAGCTCGTCAGTAGTGCATATCCCTGACCGGATCCGGAAACAGTCCCGGATCACGCATGTGAAGCGGGTGTGTAACTACGCGGCACACACTGGACACCCAAATTATCCCAATAGAATATCACAACGCTACCCATCATAGGCTATGCTCAAGATTGCCCAATCGCCGAGACCGACGTCCGTCAATCGATGGGACCCGAACGATCAGGACTTCTCACTGGCAAGGAACACCAGGCCTCCTAAATCCAGTGAGCAATAATCAATTGATTATGTGGTTGTTTCGGGATTTGAAATTTAAATATTGAGCACAACCCACTACTGGCAACGCCGATCGCATTCTGGTATGAACCTAAGGCCTATCCACATCAATATGGAAGCACTATAACTCATATGCCTGTAAATAACTATAGGCAAAGAGTTTATAAATCTTTTAAAACCATGCAACAATATGACTATAAAGTATATAGAAATGTTACTAAAAGTTATGCCCCTTGAAATAACTTTTCTAGAGTTAAGTCCCCTTGCTATATAGAAATTATAATGAAAAATGGAATATTAAATTTTATTAAGTAAGTAGCCGATTTTACACTAAGAAACTATTACAGTCGGTTGCACAGGAATGAAAGGAAGACGTGTAGAAAATTTTATCTCAATCGGATGTACCGTTACGAACGCATCCAATACATTGCCAACCACATAAGTCTCTTTTATATATATAGATTATCGTCTCTTGCCTCCGACGCTACATGGCACAATGCAATTACGTCCGAAAAAAAAAACACTCCGGATGAACGCAGAAGAAGAAGATATGGCGTATATGAGAGTACGGCAAGGATGTGATTTGTCACTGGATCTCTTCTGCCTCGATAGCGAAGTAACAATGAGAGAGATCAAAAAGAAGCCAAGAATAATATTCGGAGGTTATAATATAAACAGTATACGCTATGTAGATGACATGGTATTGATGGTGGATAATGCAAAAGATCTACAACAATTGTTGAACATTGTAGAGTGCAAAGAAAGGACTCTCCTTGAATATCAAGAAAACAGCAATAATGGTGATATTAAATAAAAAGGTGACACCTAAAAGTGAAATAGAGGTAGAAGGGAAAATTCTTCACCAAGTGGATAGTTTTAAATACCTAGGGGCAATTATAACATCATATGGAAGATGCACAACAGAGATTAAGGGCAGAATATAGCAGGCAAAGGCTGCATTTCAGAAAATGAAGAATATCTTATGCAATAAGTCACGATCACTGAATGTAAGGACGAGAGTACTGAAGTGCTATATAGAACCTGTTTTGCTGTATGGCTGTGAATCTTGGAATGTAAACTAGGAAGAGATTGGAAGCAACAGAGATGTGCTTCCTGAGACGAATGTTGCGAATTCCTTGGACTGCCAAAGTAACTAACAACGAATGCCTGAAAGAGGCTAATGAAACAAGAACATTATATACAACAATAAGAAAGAGACAAAAGGCATTTTCTGTGTTTGGTCATGTGATGAGAAGAGAGCAATTTAGAACATCGTGACAACTGGAAAGATCGAGGGGAAGAGAGGAGAGGCAGACCAAGAGAAATGATGCTGGATGGATTGAGACAGTGGCATGGAGGAATAGCAACAGTGGAGTTGATCCAGAAAACCAAACACCGAGATCTGTGGAGAGTCATGAACGCCTACGCCAGCCGGCATGGTACTTGATGATGATGATATATTCATAAACCAGATGTCCTGCCTCTGTTGCTGTCATGCAAAAACAACTGATAACACAACGATGACATTGGTATAGATGTTAGAGAGCTACCCTGACAACGACGTGAGAGCGATCTGACGAGGGTTTTATTGTCAGCACTCGTCATTGACTAAGGTAGTAAAGTCTGGCCACCTATTCCTCCGTGCTCTCAGGCCTGTAGAAAATGGGATTGTTCTAGCAATTCACATAATCACAATAGGTTCACTCTATGGAACTTAATACCGGGTGTTTGTAAAGTCTAACTACACTGTGTATGTAGAAAAAATTTGGAAAATGAAGTACATGATGTCATAAAAAATGTGCTGGTTTGTAAGTTTGGGGTCACATCCCACCATGGAGATGGTACTTTCGTCCCTGCTTCAATCAATGCAAGTCATTTTCAGAGCTCACACGACCTGAACGCCAACGCATCGGACTTAAGAATTCAAACTTATTCTTCCGGAGGATTCACAAACCAACCAACCATCCAACCATTCAACCAACCACACAACCAACTGTATGACCATTCAATCATCCAACCAACCAACCAACCAACAAACCAACCAACCAACCATCCAGCAAACCAACCAATTCACCAACCAACCAACCACAACACGCTTTACATATTTATAAATAATGTCACCTCCAAATGATGAATCCTGGTAGGTTACTATAGCTTTGAGTTTTGATGTCTAGTGCGTCCCCTAGCCTCTAATTGCTCCTTCTACTTCTATGAGCGTCAAACAATACATCTGTGTTTATTTATGAACTACTTTAGTTGCCTCAAAGGGCTACCCAATTGATATTTAAATATTTAGCTTCTTTGAAAGCTGCTATAAAGGATTTTCGAATTGACAAAGTTAAACTCTAACTTGTATGGAAATGAGCATGTTCTTTCACTCTCGCTGTTTGAACTACACACCACACCCCCACAAGGGTCAGCTGATATACAGCATGTGTTAATCTCACCCTAGTTTGAAGTTACATAAACATGCTACATACTTCATAGATCAAGGCATTGAGGGGAAAGTACGTCACATAACAATCCAATTATTGAAGTATTTGTATTTACAACGTTTACTTTCACGCGTACGTACTTTCTTTTGCCACCGATTATTTCACATTGAAACTTAGGCCTCACTCAACCATCCCACGTCAACCCCCTCCTATTCTTTTTTTCTATTATTTGTTCCTTCTATGTCTTTCCAATATTAGATTAATCAGCATTCTTCGCCTAGAGAAAGGATATCTTTTCATCTTAATTGATTGCATTATTTTTCCTTCTCTGCTTCTAAAGATTTGTTTCATAATTGGTTGGCTTTTGTGGCTAAGTCTTTTTTTTTTTATTTAACAGGATAAGATACACCAGCACTTCACCAACCACCCTGAATCGCCTTTTACGACACACTTGGGGAGAAAAAAAAACTTATTCTATACAAAGCTGTATTTACAAGATGCACTGTGTCACGGTGCGGAAGCTGCTGGCCTTATGTTTGAATGAATGCTCCCACAACAGGACAGCACACTCACGTTAGTCCATAAACAAGTCGCTCACACTATATGAGGAGAACGGCAACGCCTTTATTGCCGGCAAGCATCAGATTACGAATGTGAATGATGAGGAAGATCGTGTCTTCAGTCTCTCACTTACTACTCCCATTCTCGCAATGAGCTCACTAATCATACCTGCATATGTGGCTGGACCGTTAGGCCACTGAGCGTGATATCGCCTGCATTAGTAGTGTCATGATGTCTAGGTACCGGTAACATGGCCGAAGCCTCCTCACGTGTTCTAATGTCGTTACGTTCCGATAATATCTATTGAACTGTCTCGTACCTGATCTGGCGCCGCAACTCCTACCACCACTGATGAGATGTGGAATACCTGTCTAAGTATACACTAGTGAAGGAATCTAGTCGTGTGTATTATCTGTAATCTGGTGATCGAATCTGGTCGTCTGTAGTGTCTGAAAGCTGGTGATCGAATGCCCCAAAACTACAGATAGGCTGTTAACCTACGTACCGTATGACGTGGCATTTGTTTATTATAAGTGCTATATTGTGCACCTTTCTCAGACTTTCCTATTTCTAAATATTGATGCACTCGCTTATCATTTTAACTCATCTACGCTGTCATCAGCCCCATGACACACTGCGTGTTTTCGTTTACATTTGCGAATACAACAAATACGTGCATATGCACATGTGGTTATTTTTTTAATTCGCATATACTCTACAGGACATCGCTGTCAACATCAGCATCTTTCAGCTGATTGTTGATTTCTTTGCAAGATTACGCTCAGTAGTTTGCCATTGCTTTCTCAGCGGCCGGCTCACTTATCCCGTAAGTTACCAAAGCGGCGAGAACCGCTTCCAATTCTCGCGCGCTGCGTTACCCTACGTGGATAAACGGGATTACGGAGAAAGTCGTTTAAATCCTAGGCCGGGGAGACCGGCACATATGATTATACTTGTTGACAATGATGACGGGGTGATCATCTGCTCTCATGCATATTAAAATCTTTCAACAGAAATTCTTTCACGCCCCAAGTATTCCTATTAACACTTAGGACCTATGTAGATTGAACCGTTAACTTGACATAACAACAACGGATCATATGATCACGGAAACATTTTTCTTAAAATTTAACAAATGTTACATTTCTATGTAGATCTGCCTCGCGCTCAAAGAAAGGGTTGTAGATTCGTTTCGGAATATGTCATCCGGTTCGCCAGTGCACATTTTTTGAAGACCTCTCGCGGGAGGCTAGAGCTACGGAGTTCGTGCTCAGTGCGACTCTATCTGCAAGTGGCTAACCTCTCTGTGGAGAGAGATCGAGCTATATGGTATAAAACTCGGTGCAATGAAGTCAATCCGGTACTTCAATTTTAATTCACCGCAAACACCGCGGTGAATTAAAATTGAAGTACCGTCAATCCTATTGTTTTTTAATCCCATCTTTTTTGTTTACTATTCTTTGCTTCCGTAATCAGCATCTTAATATCATCATCTCCGCTTGGAAGGTCGGCTGTTATGATTCTCCAACACCACATGTCCATTGTTTTTACGGTGCTTCATTATGGTACTTCATTATATGTTGAACACTTTTATGTAGTATATATCTGAGGAGATCCAGTGAAATATTACTGGGAACAGGCAATATATCGCGCAGCATACCGTTTGTGTCGGAATATATATGCAAGGTGTTTGTAAAGCTTCACTACACTTTGTATGTATAAAAAATTTGAAAAATGAAATTCATGATGTCATAAACCAATGTGCTAAAAATTCATTAAATTAGTTGCAATAGTCACTGCTATGGTCTATCGCTGTTTTGTCGAAGGTGGAAAGTACCAATGAAGTAAGTATTCATTATAACATGCGCTGGAAATGTCCACCACGGGCTTCAAGACATGACTGTACACGTCTCTTCATATTGTCAAATACCTTCTGCAACGTGTGTATCGACCGCCATTTCGAAACAATTATTTAACCCAAAAAAAAATATTTTTCCCCCGTTGATAACACCATTCTGTCTGGAGTGCAAAGAATTACTCCAATTGATAACACCATTTTGTATGGAGTGCAAAGAAATACTCTAGCAGACGACAACCATTCGCTGCATATTGCTTCACAATGGACGGTGGAGCACATTTTTTTTAAAAATTACATCATGCACATTTAAAAAATTTGTTCTACATACAAAGTCTAGTGCGACTTTACAAACACTTTACAAACGCTATTTAAGTGTTTGTTACAGTGAAATTTCTCTTTATTTTCAATTGTGGAATGTATATTTCTTTCCCAACATATTATCTTCTCCTCTATCTGGAACCATCTGTGTAGATAATGATAACGTCTTTTGACACTTGGCGCGCGTGACTGTTGGCTTCATCTTTCATTATTTCTGACAAGGTATCTTTATGCAGTATAACTGATAGTTGGCAAATTGCGATGGGAAAAGAGCAAAGGGGAGACAAAGAGATAAATAAATGAATGGCTTGGACATATGACATAATCGAGACAAGCCCACAGCCCCACATTCGAGACTGCTGAGTAAACGTAAAGATTAGTGACATAATTGTTTTCGTATGACACAATGAAAGAAATTAAAAGACGAATATCTATTGTTCTTCAAAAACTAAAACAACTGAATAAATTGTGATGTGGGACAGATAGACCTGCATAAATTAGTTTTTAATGCATGCATCTTTGTCATGATTTCACTGTGTATCCACCAGATAATGACAATACAGACGGTCATATTCATGGCCTGTGTGCAAAGCTACATTTGTTTTTTAACCGGGACAGAAAAACAAAGTCGGAATGTACATCTGCAGTTGTTTACCAGTTAGATCAAGGACACCGCTAAGTCGCCAACATCAAACAAGGAAATCTTCTTTGACAATCCCCACAAGACGGGAAATTGTAGGCATATGTTGAGAAAAAGGGGGAAGCGACTTGTGCATGGATTGTAAAAAAGGGGGAGATAATCTACTATTGTGACATTGATGAAACCCAAGGGAAAGAATTTATTCAGAAATGGATAATCTGCCCTTGAACCACCTTTGTTAACATCAAAAGAACGTCACGTGGCCACTCAAGGCTGTTGGGTAAAAACATGCTTTGTTTACAAGTAGTGTAACTCTGAGGATTGACTTGCACGGACGTGTTTGTCACTGCAGTGGATTTAAAAAAAAATATCTACCGTGTGCGGAAATTAATTAGATTTAATTGTACACGTGCCTGTTATGGCAAAATGTGGATATGATTTCGAAGACACTGTTGTGTTGTGCTTAAGGTATTGTAGAGAGTATATTTAAGCCTAGTTAATATAAGCAGTAGCCTCGGTAAAACTTGCTAGAGTAATGAATAGAATTAGCTCTGCTAGTGAGAATTGTGTAGTGGGGTGATATTGGGGAAATTGGGGATGGGGAGAATGTACAATGATGGGATCTTCTAGTGATGTCTGCTAGGGGTCTACACTTTACATTTTGCTCTGTCCTGATCTTAACCCACTGCAGACCGGAGTGAAGAACTCCTATGCCCATGACAGAGAATGTTCACTGTCATGTATCTGAGTGAGGCGGACACCCCCCCCCCATCCAATGGAGGTTGGGGACAGTTGCTATCACCCAATGTGTTGTTCTCTCGTTGACAGGTTCCTTTAGGTCACTCAAGTCACTGAGAATGGAGACCTTGGTGCAGGCAGTTGGTCAACATCTTTTGCACTTAGCCCATGATAGAAAGGGTTTACGGGAACAAGCATAAGAGGGATTATCAAACGTCACACATTAACAGAAGACCAGAAATTGTTTTCTCCGCACCATTTTGGAGGAAGACCAATCGTCAAATTAATGTTTCAAACATCACTTGGGAACAGAATAGTAAAAAGTGAATTTCTTTTACACCACCTGGGAACAGCCCAGTGGCAGTATGTTTTACACGACAGGTGAACAAACAAAGAGATACAGTTATTCCCCATCACATGGGAATAAATCAGTATAAACTTATTAGGAAGTTAGTATAACAATGGTCTTGTGAACAGTAGACACTTGAGACAGGAAGTACATTTATTTCAAAGAACAGTATGTTCGTGTCCTCACTAGACAAGGGTGTTATAAGTATAGGAACAAATTAGACATATATTAACTGTGTGATCCAGACAGGATTTAGGGTCGGACTGTGACTAGTTCTTTTGAGTGATCAAACAGCCACCGGTGGAAATCTACATCTAGCAGGATGGACACATACCTGGGTGAGGTCTTCGTGGACTGAATGAAGATGTGGTGTGATCCTTTCTGGGATGATCGGGCTGGGCTCTTCAGCTACCTGGTCTAAGTCTGCACCCACTAGAATATTCGACACACATTCTACACATTACTAACACACACTTCTCACACTTATACTCTTTGCTTAATAAATTATTTTGTATTTATTTGTTAAAGCTAGAGTTGTGGAGTATGTTATGTTGGGGAGGAGTGAGAGGGGGCATGATCTAAGGGTGAGTGAGAGTAAGAAAAAGGGGTTTGCAGACCGACGGAGTTTTGTGGACGGAGTCTGGTGGTTTCTCTAAGACAACAATATTGGGGTAATAAAAATGTGGTGTGGATTCCCATCACTCCAAGGACGACACTAAAGTAAGTAAGAAAGACTTACGACATTTATTGGGGGCTCGTAAACGTGATCTTTGGACAGCGGGATCTCTTGTAAGCGGGATCTCTTGGAAGCGGGATCCTTTGACAGTGGGATCTCCTGACAACGGGGTCTTTTGACACGGGATCTTTACTAAGAGGACGGTGATATTGTTGGAGAGAGAATCCAGCTAGAGTGAATGTGGATAGGGGTTAGGATACATATCTTACCTGTTCACACCTCACACGTCTGCATAGGTCTGTGGTCCTGATTCTTCTCTTGTCACTGAGTGATTGTGTTGTGTGTGGTCTTAATTATTAGATTAACAGTGATTGTTCATTATATATATATTCCTCTTGGAGATAATCTGCACCCTATCTGCTGACTTACCTGTCTGAAAAATGGCCACTCCTAAATTAACTGGGGCAGAACTAAGGGCAAAGGGGGGAAGGAATGGGTTTGTCTGGTTCAGCTTTAACGGATTACATACAGGAAGTGGAGAGAGAGTATCGTCAAGCAGAAAGAGACGATCGGAAGGCCGAATTGGAATTGAGGACGATGGAGTTAGAAACTAAGAGGATAGAAGCTGAGCAAGCCACTAGAAGGATGGAACTTGAAGCTGAGCAGGCAGCTAAGAAATTAGAAGCTGAGCAAGCAGCTAGGAAACTGGAAGCTGAGCAAGCAGCTAGGAAACTGGAAGCTGAGCAAGCAGCTAGGAAACTGGAAGCTGAGCAAGCAGCTAGGAAACTGGAAGCTGAACAAGAAGCTCAGAAAAGGGAGCACGAGTACAGGATGCGGGAACTCGAGCTCAAGAGTCAATCTAATGGGGAAACTGAGGGAGCAGTTGGAGGTTCCTCAGTCCCAGGCTCAACACCAGTAGGTGGACAGGGGTACCATGCTATGAAGTTTCCTTTGGCGGTCTACGAGGAGGACAAAGAGAAGATTGACCAATACCTTCAACGCTTCGAGGCTATGTCAGTTGCTATGGGTCTGGAGCGTAACAAATGGAATCTTAAGCTATCCCAGGGATTATGCGGGACGGGATACGAGGTTTATACTCGCCTGCCACCAGGACATGAGAACAATTATGATGAGTTAAAGACGGCTCTGCTGAAACGATTCGTGGTTACGTCACATACCTACCGGAAAAAATTTCGAGCAGCGAAACGAGAACCGGGGGAGTTGTTTGCCGCCTACAGTTTGCGTCTTAAATCTTATCTCCATAAGTGGATGGATTTGGCTGGGTTCGCACATGACTATGAGAATCTGGAAGAACTCATGGTGGTCGACCAGCTGAAGAAGCATATGTCAAAACCTCTCAGGACATTCCTGGGAGAACAAGGAGCGGAACGTATTGACCTCGTGACAAAATTAGCAGAACGGTTCGTAGAGGTACATGGGGAGGCCGGGGAAAACCTTCCCACCAACACCAAAAGTCAGGAGAAACATGACAAGAAGAAAGCCAAAAGCTCTGGAACAAAAAAGGGGGAACCTTATGTGCAAAAATCAGAGGATAGTTCAGAGAAGACGAAGGAGGGAAGCAAGAGCTCTTCGAGCTCTACACCAAAACGACCGTGGTCGGAGAAGTGGTGTTCAATTTGTAAGTCACCCACTCACAATACGAGGGACTGCAAATCGAAGGCTAAGAGCCCTCACTTCGCAGCATGTCAAGTGACTTCCAAGGAGGTTGTCACGGAGAATGCCAAGGTCAGCAAGATAGCTCACCATCAGGAGAGCTCACTCAAGTCCGGCACAAGAAAATCTAGGACAGAGAAATGGTGCAACCAATGCAAGTCAAACACGCACAATGCTATTGACTGCAAGAGAAAGTCAGGAGAATCTAAATTCATCGTGTGCCCCGGGAGACCTAAGGTGGAGCCCACTGAACAGGTCGAGGCCGACGAAGAAACTCCAGACCAGGAAAAACCACCTGTAGTGGAATTGGTAGAGGTTAACGGTCGTCAAGTGGAGTGTTTGTACGACACAGGACTGGACGGGGAGGCCGTGATTTCTGCGGATCTGGTACACCCAGAACAATTCACAGGTGAGACCATGGAAATACAGCCTGCACAGAAGAGTGCTGTGGCCATGAAGTTGCCCATTGCTAACGTGGAGATTCGGTCAAGATATGTCACCGGCACAATCAAGGCTGCTGTATTGACCGATCCCATTTTCCCAGTAATCCTAGGTTGCCGGTATGTCTTTCTGGGAATGCCCAGGGAGCCAATCCATATGGGAGCAATACAGACTCGCTCTCAGACGAGAACGGAAGAGGCAGACGCAATTGTGACTAACCCAATGCCGGGGGAGCTACGAACTGCCCAGAGTGAGGATGATACTTTACGTCCTTGCTACAAAAAGCTGCAGAAAAGTGCTGATCCACCAGGACGGGGGCAGTACTACATGAAGAATAGGATACTCTACAGGAGAGCAGGAAGGGGAGACAACCTATACGGTCAGTTGGTCGTCCCAAAAGCTCACCGGTCCCAGATTCTTCATATGGGGCATACCATCTCCTTTAGTGGACATATGGGTATTGCCGCCACCATGCAGCGGATTTCCTGCCACTACTATTGGCCGGGAATGACAGAGGATGTGCGTCGGTATGTGAAGTCATGCCCTGAGTGCCAGAGGGTGGCACCGAAACACTGGACAGCACCGGTGGTCCTGGGTGAGATGCCCATCATGAACTCTCCTTTCGAGAGGGTAGCCATCGATATCGTGGGTCCACTTCCTAGGACTAGGAAGAGGAACATGTATATACTCACAATGGTGGATTGCTGTACAATGTGGGGTGAAGCCATACCGTTGACCACGATTGACTCGAAACGAGTGGCGGATGCACTGATGGAGGCCTTTACAAGATTAGGCTTCCCAGATCAAATTCTGACGGACAATGGGTCCCAGTTTTGTGGAAAACTCATGGAGGAGGTATTTAGAGTGTTTCACTCTAACCACATACATACCAGCCCTTACCATCCTCAAGCCAATGGACAAGTAGAGCGTTTCAACGGCACGTTGATGACAATGCTCAGGAAACTAGCGCAGGAAAAACCTGATAGGTGGGATGAATATATCCCTGCAGCACTCTTTGCCTATCGGGAAGTTCCTCATGGCTCAACAGGACTACCACCCGCTACGTTGCTGTTTGGTCGTCCAATCAAAGGACCGTTGGAAGCCATGTTGAGGAGTTGGACTGAAGAGGGGACGTCAGAAGAAGTAATCTCATCCTATCAATACGTGGAGGAACTGAAAGAAAAACTCCACAAAGGATGGACTCTGGCAAATCAAAACTTGAAAAAGGCCAGGAAAAGACATGCGGCTTACTACAACCGTAGGTCTAAAGACAGATCTCTAGAGGTGGGAGACAAAGTTTTGTTGCTACTCCCAACGGGAAACAACAAACTGGAGATAGGTTGGCAAGGACCATTTCCCGTGGAAAGGGTAATATCCAGAACCAACTATCAGATCCGGATCCGGGGAAAGTCGAAGATTTTCCATATCAATCTCTTGCGGAAATACGAAGAGAGACCCGGAGAAAAAGCAGCTCACCTCATGGCAATGGCAGTTGCAGTGGAGACAGAAGTGGGAACCAGCGAGGGCAGGGAATATCCCCTGGTACACCAGGAAACCTACAAGGATGTGCAGGTGAACCCTGATCTGACCTCCCAGGAGAGGGAGAAGATAACCCAGGTTCTCAGGTCTCATAAGGAGATACTGACTGATAAACCAGGACGAACGAGGTTGGTGGAGTTCGAGATGACGTTGACTACACGGGAGCCTGTTCGCCAGAAGGTTTACCCAGTGCCCTTCTCTAAAGAAAAGGCCCTGGAGGAGGAAATACAAAAACTGCTGGAGGATGACGTGATTGCACCATCCACATCCCCATACAATGCGGGGGTAGTTTTGTTACGGAAACCAAGTGGAGAACACCGGTTGTGTATAGACTACCGACTTCTGAACAGTCATACACAATTTCAGGTGGAACCTTTGCCGAATCCAACGCAGTTATTCGCTAGGCTCCATAAGGCTCGGTACTTTTCAAAGGTGGATCTGAGTCGGGGGTACTATCAAATACCAGTCAAACCGGAGATTCGACCACTGCTGGCCTTCAGTACACCCAGTGGACACTACGAATTCAAGGTCATGCCCTTTGGTCTCAGCAACGCACCTAGTGTGTTTACACGTATGATGAGGACTTTACTAGATCCTTTACAGGATCCGGCCATCATCTCCTTCATGGATGATATTCTGATTTCCAGTGGCAGCTTGGATGACCATTTGCAATCCTTGGAGAGAGTGTTTAATAGACTCAAGGAAGCAGGGCTTACCGCTCGTCCAACCAAGTGCATGATTGGTTACCAGACTCTGGAATTTCTAGGTCACACCATCACTCCAGGACACATTGTCCCAGAAGAGAAGAACCTAGAGAAAATCAGAAATGCCCCAAGGCCAAAAACGAAGAAGGACGTGCGATCTTTTCTCTCGTTGTGTGAATTCTACCAGAAATTTATCCCACATTTCACTGAACTGGGAGCTCCATTGACGGAAACCTTGAAAAAGGGATTCCCGGACCAAATCATTTGGACACCAGAATGTGAGACTGCCTATAGTCAGTTAAAGGAGGCCTTGGTCAGTAAACCTGTATTACAGCTCCCGGACCTTTCCAAACCATTTGTGTTGAGAACGGATGCAAGTGGGATTGGGATTGGGGCAGCGTTGTTACAGGAAGGGAAAGACGATGCTTCGGTTTTGAAACCTGCAAGAAACTACTCCAGGCTGAGAGGAATTATTCGACCGTCGAGAGAGAATGTTTGTCTCTCGTATGGGCCGTGCAAAAATTCCAGCCCTATTTGTATGGAGTTAAGTTTCGGGTCCAGTCAGATCAGCAGCCCCTGATGTTCCTGGCTACTTCTCAGAAGCTCAACGCCCGTTTGATGCGGTGGTCGTTGTTACTTCAACCCTACAATTTCACAGTTGAGTATATTCCTGGGAAGGAAAATGTTGGAGCGGACTTCTTATCAAGACACCCAGCTCCTGAAGAAGAGGAATGAATCATCTGGATTGAATTCACAGTGGAGAAGAGTGAGATGGACTACTCTCTTAAGAGGGGGCCTATGTCATGATTTCACTGTGTATCCACCAGATAATGACAATACAGACGGTCATATTCATGGCCTGTGTGCAAAGCTACATTTGCTTTTTAACCGGGACAGAAAAACAAAGTCGGAATGTACATCTGCA
Source organism: Cepaea nemoralis (assembly GCA_014155875.1). NCBI lineage: Eukaryota > Metazoa > Mollusca > Gastropoda > Stylommatophora > Helicidae > Cepaea > Cepaea nemoralis. Next base: position 203,698 of record JACEFZ010022745.1, read on the forward strand.
GTTGTTTACCAGTTAGATCAAGGACACCGCTAAGTCGCCAACATCAAACAAGGAAATCTTCTTTGACAATCCCCACAAGACGGGAAATTGTAGGCATATGTTGAGAAAAAGGGGGAAGCGACTTGTGCATGGATTGTAAAAAAGGGGGAGATAATCTACTATTGTGACATTGATGAAACCCAAGGGAAAGAATTTATTCAGAAATGGATAATCTGCCCTTGAACCACCTTTGTTAACATCAAAAGAACGTCACGTGGCCACTCAAGGCTGTTGGGTAAAAACATGCTTTGTTTACAAGTAGTGTAACTCTGAGGATTGACTTGCACGGACGTGTTTGTCACTGCAGTGGATTTAAAAAAAAATATCTACCGTGTGCGGAAATTAATTAGATTTAATTGTACACGTGCCTGTTATGGCAAAATGTGGATATGATTTCGAAGACACTGTTGTGTTGTGCTTAAGGTATTGTAGAGAGTATATTTAAGCCTAGTTAATATAAGCAGTAGCCTCGGTAAAACTTGCTAGAGTAATGAATAGAATTAGCTCTGCTAGTGAGAATTGTGTAGTGGGGTGATATTGGGGAAATTGGGGATGGGGAGAATGTACAATGATGGGATCTTCTAGTGATGTCTGCTAGGGGTCTACACTTTACATTTTGCTCTGTCCTGATCTTAACCCACTGCAGACCGGAGTGAAGAACTCCTATGCCCATGACAGAGAATGTTCACTGTCATGTATCTGAGTGAGGCGGACACCCCCCCCCCCCCCATCCAATGGAGGTTGGGGACAGTTGCTATCACCCAATGTGTTGTTCTCTCGTTGACAGGTTCCTTTAGGTCACTCAAGTCACTGAGAATGGAGACCTTGGTGCAGGCAGTTGGTCAACATCTTTTGCACTTAGCCCATGATAGAAAGGGTTTACGGGAACAAGCATAAGAGGGATTATCAAACGTCACACATTAACAGAAGACCAGAAATTGTTTTCTCCGCACCATTTTGGAGGAAGACCAATCGTCAAATTAATGTTTCAAACATCACTTGGGAACAGAATAGTAAAAAGTGAATTTCTTTTACACCACCTGGGAACAGTATGTTTTACACGACAGGTGAACAAACAAAGAGATACAGTTATTCCCCATCACATGGGAATAAATCAGTATAAACTTATTAGGAAGTTAGTATAACAATGGTCTTGTGAACAGTAGACACTTGAGACAGGAAGTACATTTATTTCAAAGAACAGTATGTTCGTGTCCTCACTAGACAAGGGTGTTATAAGTATAGGAACAAATTAGACATATATTAACTGTGTGATCCAGACAGGATTTAGGGTCGGACTGTGACTAGTTCTTTTGAGTGATCAAACAGCCACCGGTGGAAATCTACATCTAGCAGGATGGACACATACCTGGGTGAGGTCTTCGTGGACTGAATGAAGATGTGGTGTGATCCTTTCTGGGATGATCGGGCTGGGCTCTTCAGCTACCTGGTCTAAGTCTGCACCCACTAGAATATTCGACACACATTCTACACATTACTAACACACACTTCTCACACTTATACTCTTTGCTTAATAAATTATTTTGTATTTATTTGTTAAAGCTAGAGTTGTGGAGTATGTTATGTTGGGGAGGAGTGAGAGGGGGCATGATCTAAGGGTGAGTGAGAGTAAGAAAAAGGGGTTTGCAGACCGACGGAGTTTTGTGGACGGAGTCTGGTGGTTTCTCTAAGACAACAATATTGGGGTAATAAAAATGTGGTGTGGATTCCCATCACTCCAAGGACGACACTAAAGTAAGTAAGAAAGACTTACGACAATCTTTCCCATTGCAACATACACCAGTGAGATCTGAATACTTACTAAACAAGCTGAGTTGAGTTGAGTTAAGAACCGACATCACTGCACTCAGGACATTCCCATATGTGCTCCGTCCCCTCATTCAACAGCCAGCGAAGGGCCATACTACTTACTATTCGTTCCCACCACTATCTGATTTAAAGTTCCCCTGGTCTTCACTCTCAGTTTTGAGATTCTTCCAGAACCTTTACTGATCCCCCGAAATCTCATTCTTTCAACATACGGGTTCTTAATCTGTTTCCCCGCACCTGAACCCACAAACGCATGACCATCTCCCCCTTGTCCACAGGCAGTCTACAACCAAGAGGTGTATTCCCTGCCAGCCTATCCGTCTGTTCATTCCCCCTTACTACCGCATGGCCAGGGCAAAATATCCATACAATTCTCACAATCTGTGACCTCTGAAGCTGAACAGCGCATAAGTGCCTTTGAATATAAATGTTACAGACAGATTCTAAGAATACCTTGGATACAGAAAAGATTAAATGCACCCATACGACAAGATCTGAATATTGAAGAAGGTTGACTACTAAAGACGATTTTAAAAAAAAGAAAATTGAAATATTTTGGTCACTCGAAACGTCATGAAAATTTGGAGAGAACAATCATGAAGGGATATAAAAATTGCCTGACAGGCATGATTATATAATTTACACAACGTGGAATAGCAAAACTAGAACTTCATAACATCTATTATCTGAAATAGTATAAAGTACTATCATCATGTTCCCTGCCACCTGACGTTGGTGATCTCTATAAGTCTCCATTCCTGGTTTTCCGGATTAGTTCCATTGATAACTCTCCCCCCCCCCACTCCCTCCACTCCCGGGGGGGGGGGGGCATCGTGTCGCAGTCTATCCAACAGTATTTCTCTCGGTCTGCCCTGGCCTCTTCTACCAGTCGTCACATTTTCCATTTGAACAGGATTATTACAGCTATAAATCAACATTATCAAGTGCCCTGCCAGCTGGCGTAGGCGTTCATGACTCTCCACAGTTCTCAGTCTTTGGTATTCTGGATCAACTCTGCTGATGATATTTCACCGTGCTATTATCTCAGTCCATCCAGCATCACTTCTCTTGGTCTGCCTCTGCCTCTCTTCCCCTCGATCTTTCCAGTTGTCACGATATTCTCCAATGCCTCTCTTCTCATCACATGACCGAAGACAACAGTTTGAGTGAGTGCATGGCGCGACACTGTGAGCTGTGAGTTTCGTGTGGAATGCTTTTACATTTGTCTGCGGTTGTTTGTAGCGTGGGCTGCATGTTCGGAACGATGGCGGCCGGCTGTTGCTGGATTGACTGGTTTGCCTTTTCGGCTCACGAGTGAATTTTTCAGGAGACTCCTGGGAGTCGCCGCTGGAGCTACGGAGTTCGTGCTTTGTGCGGCGCTTTCGGCGGGTCGTCCTGCGGAAAGAGACCGAGCCATATGGGATAAAACCCGGGTCAATGAAGTCTTTCTGGTGACTGCCGTTTCCATCGACGATGAACTGTATTTTTCGTGGAGGACTTTTGTGTTGGCATTCTGGCGGCGGCGGACTTTTATGTTGGTATTCTGGCGGCGGCATTATGCACAGTGTACCTGTGCGGTCTGTTGGCTTGCCGATACTCCCGTCTATTTCATTGTTCACATAGGGCAGTGAGAAGCATTTTGTATGATATTCACTGGCACAGGAACGGAGCAATATGGGGATGACCCGTTGTCGTGAAGTTGGAACCACGACTAATTAACTAAAGACAACTACTGGTCTCTTTCTTATTGTTGTATATAATGTTCTAGTTTCATTAGCCTGTTTCAGGCAATCATTGTTAGTTACTCTGGCAGTCCAAGGAATTCGCAACATTTGTCTCAGGAACCACATCTCTGTTGCTTCTAAATTTGTTCATTTACATTCCAAGATTCACTGCCATAAATACAACATAAAATTATCCCCATTCTCACCGTGTACAGTGGAGATTACTGATATTATATATATTATTATTGTTTTTGTATGACAGCATCAGAGACAGAAAGTCAGAAAGAGAGGAATTACGAAAGACTTAGTAAAGGGGGCATAGTTCTATACACGAAAAGTTACTTGATGATGATGATGATGCAGGATTACGACAAGCAGCCATCTTGTCTGTAGGTGAACTTGAGTTGTGTGTCTGAGGAAAGAAAGACCGATCTCGGCAATGATAAGGTCTAGTGTTCGTTACGAAGTGGTAAGTTCAAATTGGGATAAGCCAGAACAACATTAAACACATATATTTAGTGAACAGTTTCATAGACAACAGGTGTTGTGTTATTTGTCTCTGTATGATTCAGTTCAATTTCAACCAAATCAATTATTTATTTATTTATTATAATATTACATTTCAATTCATCCTTATCATCAGTCGTCATCATACCAACTAAAACTTCAACTAGCATTAGGGCCATAGGCTTTCACTCATGTCTATTCACAGATTTCGGTCCTTGGTGTTCAGGATCAACTCTCCTGATGATATATAATGATATAATCCTTCATTGTTCTTAAACATTCCGTGTGCTGATGCCGAGGTTAGGGTTCAGCCCCTACACCTGACAGTTGGACTAAAATGTTGATGTTGACCTGTTGTCCTTGACTTGGGGATGCACATTCAAATTACAAGTACCTCTGAAGCTGGAGTGGGTTCACCTGATGGTAAGGGGCACTGTTAATAGGGAAAGCTAGTCCACACACAAAATTCAGTCCAGCATTACTGGAAGCAGTGTGTATGGACTATGCTTGAGTTCAAAGCGAACAAGCGCAAAAACAACAACAACAACAACAAAGTATTCCAGGAATAATTCCTCCATACTCCATACCATCGTCTCAATCCATCCAGTTCCAGCATCATTTCTCCTGACCTGCCCCACTGATCTTTCCAGTTGTCACTACACGATATAAATATAATATTCTCCAATGCCTCCCTTCTCATCGATCACATGACCAAAGAATAGAATGCTGTTTGAGTGTTTGTCCCTTTCTTATTGTTGTATATAATGTTCTGGTTTCATTAGCCTCTTCCAGGCAGTCGTCGTTAGTTTCTCTGGCAGTCCAATCCAAGGTTTTCACAACATTTGTCACAGAAACCACGTCTCCTTTAAACTGCCTTACAATGCTCATTTCAAATTGATTAAAATATTTAACAATATGAATATCAATGCCAGGCAATAAATTGTCAGCCTATTGACATTGTATTGTTTGTCTTTATTCAAATTCAAAACAGGAAAATGTAAAAGTGTTGGTGAATTGTTAGGTTTTGCTGTAAAATTGTGTTTTAATTATGATGAGCCTCATGAGGCCTGAATAGTTGGATCCCCCTTCCCGCATATCCTTTACAGGACATTGCAGTCAACACCAGCATTTTTCAGCTGCTATTGATGTCTTGGCAACTTTTACGTTCAATAGTTTGCCATTGCTTTTTGAACGACCGGCTCACATACCTCTGTAAGTAACCAGCGCAACACAATCCGCTGCCAAATCTCGCGCAGCTGTGTTTTGTACGTGAGTATACGGGATTACGAATAACAGCCTTAATCCCTTCGCCAGGGAGACCGGTGAATAGTTGGATAAATCTAGAAACATTTTGAGTAAAACATTACCTCATTCTAGTCTCCATACCCACACTAAGTTGATAAAGCAATATGTATTTTGAAGGATAATGTTTTATGTACCTCACCGCCATGAAAATGTAATAATAAAATATGTGTCTAGATGCAAATTAGCATTGCTTTAAAAAAAAAAGTTAAAGTTAGTTGCATATCCTTTACAGGACGTCACAGTCAACACCAGCATTATTTGCTGTTGTGATCTCTTGGCAAGTGTATGTTCAGTAGTTTGCCACTGCTTTCTAAACAACCGGCACCCATACCATTTCATAAAAAACCAACGCAAGGTGGTCTGCTGCCAAAATTCCCACAGCTGTGTTTCGAACGCAGGTATGCATGATTACAAACTGCGTCCGTAACTCCTTTGTCACGGAGCCAGCTATTGCTTTTTTGGGCACTGCCAAATTAATATTTCTTTATTTCATTTTCTTTGAATACCTGCATTCCTGCATTCTTTCTTTAACTAAAATGAAACAATGAATCCTATTTGTGGCATTGAGGAAACAGTAATAAAAGATTACAGGTGTAGGTGTAAGTGAAGATGATTTGATTGACTAGGCTGATGATGATAACCAAGATGATGATTATAAAGGTGAATCTGACAAAGATGATAATAGCAAACAAACAATGGTAAAGGTAAACAAGAATAATCTTACAGAAAATGAAGGGAATTAAAGCAAAAATGATGATGATAATTGTTTTTTTATGTCACTTTGAACTTAGTCCACAAACACACGCTACTGCCATTACTACTACTACTGCTACTATAGTATGTCCACATTTGTTTGCCTTCATTCACGATCAATTATTTTGAAAACTGTCTGTTGCATCGTTATGAAATTTTTCCAGCCGTCTTATATTTACCCCCACCCAAGGAATATGTCTTTGATAGGTCCAAAAACAACTTAAATCATTGAAAGCGGCGACATTCCTTTGATGTTTTGCTGAACAACTTGTGATTTCTCGCTAACAAAGTTATTTTTACGGTAATGTGAGACCTGCCAATTCTAATGACACACAAAGGCGTATCCGGATTCGTATGGGAGTGGGTGCAATGAAAGAACTAACTTAAAATCGACAGGGTCGGCTGCATTCCCACCGGGTTTTTATCCCATATGGCTCAGTTTCTTTCCGCAGCGCGGAAAGCGTCGCACAAAGCACGAACTCCGTAGCTCCAGCGACGATCCTCGGGAGTCTCCAAAACAATGCACTCGTGAAATGAAGGACGCGGCCCGGAATCGAACATAAAACCTTCGGAGCCCGAGTCAGACGGCTTGACCACTTCACCACGGAGAATCCCGAGAGGGGTGCAATGTGTAATATTAGTAAAGACAGAAAATTTACAGAGGCACGGGGTAAATAATTTGTAAATTAACAGGAAAGTAGAAGGAATATATTTCTTACCTTATTTTTCATTTCCTTCTTGTTTCTTCAGCTGATGCTGATGCTGTAATGTTTAGGGCCTGCAATTTGTCTGAATAGTTGGAGCAAAATATCCCAGTAAGTGTGTACGTAGATTAAGGTCTGCGATCTGCTCGGACCTTAATCTGTGTCGGACGATTCCAGTAGGTTGATGATTGCTCTCGGTTGCATAAAATTCAATCCATCCTTTCTCCAATAGTCCTCTTCCTCTTTCAACACATGGTCCTGATGTTTTTTCCAGTAACTTTTATCAATATTTAATAGCGCAGACAGACAGAAAGGTAGGTAGGTAAGCAGAAAGGTAGGTGGGTGGCAGGCTGGGTGGGTCGGTCGGTCTGTGGGTCGGTCAGTCGGTGGGTGGGTCCGCCGGCAGGCAGTCAGGCAGGCAGGCAGACAGACAGATAGATTAGATAGATAGATCGATAGATAGATATCTATCGGTCGGCCGACAGGCAGATAGATTAGATAGATAAATGATAGATAGATCGATAGATAGATAGATCGATAGATTGATCGATAGATCGATCAATCGATCCCCGCCAGGAGCCGGGCCAAGCCAGCTAGTTTATTTATATAATCACGTTTCATGAAAGAACCCACAGTTTGACGACACCTCTGAACTGCCACATATAAATTCCCTCAGTCTGCCAAAAGCGAAAACCGTGCAGACAAAATTCAAAAACAGCGGGGGTGTGTCTTGCTGAAGCGGTAATACTCTTAAAATGATGGAATGAATGCGGGGGGCCATAAAATATATGCCGCATATAAACAAACATTGAAATCTGCTGTACAATCTCCAGAACAAAATTTTTTTTGTTGGGTGGACATAATTATAAGGTTATATACTAAATCTCATCATTTTCCCTCAGTTGGTTACTGAGATATTGAATTTTATATTGAGGCAAAAAAATAAAAACACTATACTAGTAGTTGCTATTACTAATGAATGCACTAGACTGATTTCTACATGGGGTAAGTTTTTTTTGGTTTAATTACCATTGCCCCGCTTCATCAAACAAACCCTTCTCCATCTTCAGAGGTACTTGTAATTTACGTCCCAAAGTCAACATTTATGTCCAACCAACCAGCATGTGGAATGAACCCATCACACCGTGGTCACCAGAAAAAGTTTCAGCACGAGAATGTTAACTCTCTCGGCCTCACCAACCTCTGATGATAATTAAAAGGATGATCAAGACAATAATGATTATGATATAATCAATGAAATGATGAACATTAAATAACAGAAAGTAATTAACATAAGATAATATTGGTGGTGGTGAATAACTAAATGAAAACATGATGTATAAAGTTAGTTAATTGCATATCCTTTACAGGACATCATAATCAACCCCAGCAATTTTAGACTGTTCGTGATTTCTTGGAAAATTTACTTTTAGTAGTTTGCCATTGATTTCTGATCGAACGCACTCATACCTTTGTATGGAAAACCAACGCAAGACGGTCTGCTTCCAAATCGCAGCTGTGTTTCAAACAGTATGCAGGATTTCAAATTGCATTCCCCGGGAAGGTTAACTCCTGAAAATAAAAAAGACTCCGGATGAATGCAGAAGAAGAAGAAGAAGAAGAAGAAGAAGAAGAAGAAATTGCAATCGTAACCCCTTCATCACAGAGACAGCGAAGATATAAAAGATTGATAATTATGGTGGTTCAGCAGTTATTGGTGAAGAATATCTCCTATGCCAGATAGTGCATTCAGCAGCAACGGTCTCCCTGAGTTGAAAGTCAGTACTCCAGTGCTTCATGGGAGCTTTTGACATGTCTCTGTATTGCCTGGGATATTTCACTCTATTGCCACACAGCGGCCACGTGCCACCAAATAGAAAGGAATATTCCCAGACAAGTCACAAAACTAGATGACCATATGAGAAACTAAGGCCGATGTGGACCACGTCATAACACGGCAACGGGGACGCTTGGAGAGAGGACATCAGGACAGCGGTGTTTTCTATGGGCTCCGTGTTGGAGAGGATAGGATCTGGTTTGGCGCAATCTTCTTAGTGAGCGAGGAAATCGTCTGTTGTCTCACATTCATACAGTGATGGGACCGGGACAGGAATAACCCTTAGACGAGTTAAACGCGGCTGGTAAATCCTTGGGAAAAGAGCGACCTTCCGGAAGCAATGGCAGAATTCGGGAACTGAGTCTGTATAACTGTATAACCGCCCGTCCCCGTCTTCAGGGGCAGGTTATCATATGGAGTAGCGTTTTTTGTTGTTCTGCGAGAGCATGTAATAAATGCCTGAAATTGCCATCGGCTGGTTTGCGTCTGTTTCATTAAGGTGAGCGCTGTTTAGTATTTTGTTGTTGAGTACGAGCAACTTTATGTCTTGGAGTTGAGATACGGCGGCATGTGTCAAGACATCTATCTCGTAAGGTGCATATTGCAGATGTCACTCAACATGAATTAAAGCAAAACAATGAATCCTACAAGCTGAAATATACAACACACCTTTTCCCACCGTAATTTAAACTGTCTGTCACAGTAATTTTAAACTGACTATTATGGATTTTTGTTTACACAATAATGGTTTGGCCATTCAAATCGCAGTTGCTTCAGCAAATCTTAACATTCAACCATTTTGTGTGTTAAACAACACACCAAATACCCTGTCTGGAGTATGCACATGATGAAAGTGTAAACTGGTTGTCATGTCTTTTTGGTTTGGCCATAGATTCTTAATTGCTTCAGCAAATCTTAACGTATGTTCATTTTGCGTATTAAGCAACATATGAAATGCCCCTTCTAGTTATGTTATACACTTGATGAGATGCAGTGAAATTAACCAGGCAATAAATTGTGCAATCTATTGTTGTTCAAATTCACTATGGGAAAACATTGTTTTGAATGTCTTTTTATATCTTATTTGTGGGCAACTGCTAATCTATATTGTTAAATTAAGTGTTATTTTTCTTTGGTAGCTGCTCAGTTGGCATGACAGCGCATGGACATTCCATCTCATTTGCAATGTGCAATTGTGCACACGTAGTATAAATGCTAGAAGACTAGAGGAGCTATTATAGCACTGACATTTGTGGAATTCTAAAGAAATTGAATGTAGCACCAAACTGAGAATATTCCATTGTAACGTGAAATCAGTTCTAGCGTATGGATCAGAAACGTGGAGGACAGTGAAAACGATTACATATAAGCTACAAACATTCACAAATTGGTGCCTGCACAAAATAGAAGGAATAAAATGGTGTGACAGATCACCAATGTGGAGCTCAAGGAGAGAACTAGACAAATACCAGTCAACCAAGGTATAAAGAAAAGATGCTGGCATTGGATAGAATATACAAGAGAAAATCTGAAATAGTATAACCAGAACAGCCTGTGTCTGGAATTCACAGGGCAAAAGAAACAAAATGAATACCTAAAAGCACATGAAGAAGAGCAGAAGAAACAGAAACGAATAATATGGGGAGGACATTGACAGAGCTGCGTAGGATAGCTAAAGATAGGAGGACTTGGAGTTTGTTGGGGGAGGGGGGTGTCTATGATCCAGTTAGGAGCAAATGGTAAAAGAATAAGAAGTATAAATGCTCGTTAGACCAGGCCATCAGAGAACACACACATCTGTCACTGTCACTTTTGTTGTTCTCCAACTTCCTGAGGGATTTTTAATGTGCAGCTTGCAAGGTATTTGATTCACTTCTCAAGAGACGATGCACACATGTCATGTAATTAGACACATTCCCAGCCCTATGTGAAGATCAAATCCGTCACTTTCTGAGGCTGAAGCAAGCACTGTAACTTCTTAGGCACAGCTCCCCCAAACTGAGGATCTAAATTTCCCAAAAGTTCACATTTCACAAAATGTAATTAGACACATTCCCAGCCCTATGTGAAGATCAAATCCGTCACTTTGTGAGGCTAAGCAAGCACTGTAACTTCTTAGGCACAGCTCCCCCAAACTGAGGATCTAAATTTCCCAAAAGTCACAAAATCTATGACAATTCTGATTCTTTGCAGTCGAAAATTGAAACTGAAGATCGTAATTTCCTAAAAGCTGACTGGAATGTTTTCAGTTACTTAATGTTCAGTTACTTAAGGTTGGTGAGGCCGAGAGATTTAGCATTCTCGTGCTGAAGCTTTTTCTGGTGACCGCAATGTAATGGATTTACTCCATATGCTAGTCAGTTGGATATAAATGTTGACTTTCAGATGTAAATTACAAGTACTCCTGAAGTTGGAGAAGGGTTTGTCTTATGTCGACTTCTTCATCAATATGCACTAATTCAGAAAGGGCGCTGCAAAGATGCATGGAATTGTCAACAAATCTGAGCTTCTGTAGATTGATACTATAAATTTAGGAGATAGTGAATGAAACATAGGAAGATGCTAGAGGACATGTTAGACAATAGAACAATGTTACATTGTCAAGAAATGGTTTAGTTAATTAAATTTGTTTACAATTTCAGCTTCCGTGTGAAGAACAGAATGTTCCAGCAGAACCCGTGGCCATGGCAATGGTAGTTCCACCCCCGGAGTACACAGAGAGCGCAAGTGTAGAAGGACAAGGTAAAGTTTATTTTTCCAATTTAACAAAGCTGAACTCCTTTTGCAAACTTTATATCTACCTTTAGGAGAAGTTCACAATTGGACCTCTCCCTCTTCTCCTTCTTCGTACAACTTCACATGTCCACCTGAATATGTTTAAAGAAAGCAGCAGTCATCAACTTGTACTTGTGCTTTCCATAGAGTTTGTCCTAAAGTGGAGCAAGTTTTGGCCAAAGTGATTTCCTCTGTTCTGCTTATGTTAGACACTCTTGCAGAAAATGTTTAACTGTAATTTCACCAATTCAACAGTTACATTCATAAGTAGCTCCTAACTTTAGTTTATTTAACGTGATATTTCAGCTTGTTATGTCTTGCAGTCTTAAGATTGCTACAATCTAGTTGGTAAAATGCATCATCTTTCTGGTGGCCTGGATTCCCAGTTGGTTCTATAAGTGCTGCTTATAAACCTCTTGGCCTCATCATAGGTTATGAAATCATTAACTAATGCCAGAGCAGAATAGAAGGACTTTCAGGTTGCGATATTTCGTCCGCATTCCTTCGCCTGTCTGTCAGCCTTTTCGTTTCCAGACCTGGTTCTAATTATGCATGTAAAAATCTTGAGGTTACAGCTAGAACATATTATGCTGGAGTGGAATCTTCACAGAACTCTCTAAGCACAGTTCTGGCCCTCCAGGCAGATTGACCATCACCCACACAGACTGACCATCTTCCATATAGACTGACCAACTTCCATACAGACTGACCAACTTCTATACAGACTGACCATCTTCTATACAGACTGACCATCACCCATACAGACTGACCACCTTCCATACAGACTGACCATCTTTCATACAGACTGACCATCTTCCATACAGACTGACCATCTTCCATACAACTGACCATCTTCCATACAGACTGACCTTCCATACAGACTGACCATCTTCCATACAGACTTACTATCTTCCATACAGACTGATCATCACCCAAAGAGACTAACCATCATGCATACAGATTGACCAACCCTCATTCAGACTGACTGGTCACATGTCAACTGATTGCATGGAGATCTTAGTAAGTTCAACACAGCAACCCATTTCATATCTGAAACTGGAATAGGTCTTGAGGAAGAGTGCAAGAAGGACAAGAATTCTTTCTGTGCAAAGTGCATTCATGGTCTAACATAACATAACCTACTCTTCTTAATGCTTACTGCCCTAGTAATATACTAATTAATCTCTATATTTGACAATAAATGACATTGAAAGGTTGGTCAGTGGGTTAATATACATACAGTATAGAACACTGGGAAATCACTTATACAATAGGGGATATATATATATATATATAGACACACAAAAAGAAAGTACTGAAATGTAATATTGAACCTATTCTGCTATATGGCCCTGAATATTTGAATGTGAATTAACAAATTAGGAAGAGATTGAAAGCAGCGAAGATGCGGCTTCTGAGGCAGACATTATTGATACCTTGGACTGCTAGAATAAGTAACAATGATTTCTTGGACGAGGGTAATGAAAGTAGAACATATACAACTATATATATATATATAAGAATGAATGACGTTGGATGAAGAATGACTTGCGCGATGACTTGGATTAAAGTGAGGAAGAGTTGCGCAATTCGTCGACCTCACTCTCTCATCTGAGTCCAGTGGCAAGACAAGTCAAGACGACTGGAGACGAATACGGGTGCAGTGGATGACCAGGGCGCTCTACGTGCCTTGCCGTGCTCATTACGTTCCACAACGCTTTGCAGGTAAACGTCGTCTTGCCCATTGAATCAGGAATGATTTCTTCCGCGCAGTCTGCCGAATCCTGTCTTCACATGCTGGGTAGGCATACCCTAGTTTACCTCTTGGTTTGACACCAAATCGGATACCCATGCCTGGTTTAGCCAGCCTCTCACAGCTGTTGCCCGGGGGGTGACCGCTGTCGCATGCTGACAGCTACTAGGAGCCACAGGCACGAGCTGGGTGTCAGGCTTGGACCAGTGGGGGATGGGTCCTGAAAAGGACATGAGAGCCATCCTTACCAAAGGTGCTACCAATGCCTGACACCCCGTATAATATATATCATAGTAGGCGTGTTAGTGTAATTGCTAGTAGGTTATGAGTTTATGGCCATAGTCGGGCAAGGGTTCGACACCCGCATTCATCACCCGCTAAGTGAGGTAAAGACTAGCCACCTATTCCTTCATGCATAAAGAGCTACAAGTTGTTATGCTCCTAGCACTTGACAGACACATACAAGGTTCCTGCTTTAGGGCTATTTGTTTAAATGTACATAACATGAACTTTGCCAAATGATGCAGGCATTCATGTCTCGCCACAGATCTTATTCCTAGATTTCCTTGATCAGTTCTGTCGATGATATTCCTCCTTACCATCGTCTTTGAACACTCAGTATAATTTATTTTGGTTTACCTGTTAGCTGCTAATATTTTTAGTTGTCACAATTTTCTCCAATGCCGTCTTCTCATTATATAGCTAAAGAAGATTGTGTCTTTCTTATAATTGCATATAATGTTCTGCTTTCTTTAACTGACATGGGTTCCCCATCAGTATATACCTATACCTTAAATGAGTGGATTGGTAACATCAATGTAACTCCCCACATTTACCTTTACTAATCACTCTAATGTCTGCTTCTTTCCTCTACTTCTGTCAGTGTCGGTCAATACCTGTAAATTGATTACAGCATTATACCAACGTGTGTGTACTAAGTGATTCAATGAGCATGATTCAGAAGGTCGAAGCTGGATCTGTACGTAGACAGTGGACTGAATCGCTGTGGAAGTCTGCTGTCCGTAAAGTCACCTTCATCTTCGTCCCGGGACATGCGGGAGTCGAGGGAAATGAACGAGCTGATAAACTGGCTGGCTCTGCACCCCCTGTAGATGGCCAGCCCATGGATCGTGCCGATGTTATTAACGTCCTTAAAGATATGGCGAGAACAGAGGACTTTGACGTCAGTGATTCCACATCGCTGTCCAGGATGAAAGACTTGGGAGTAAGAATCGGCACAGCCAGACGCAAGAGGTACATTGGGAAAACAAAGCGCCTCATCAACCAACACAGAACTGGCACTATTAGCCACCGGACGCTGATGCATATGCTGGGGGGAGGATCTGAGCACCTATGGACATCTCCGGAGTGCAATGAAGATACCCCAACTGATAACTGATAACTGATTTCCCAAGCTATTTCAGTGCCCTCAGGAGTCCACATCAATAGATCCTACCCCATAAATAGGTACATTGGAAGCACCAATGTAACTTCCCACATCTATCTTTACTGATCTCTCTAATCTCTGCTTCTTTCCTCTACTTTAGTGACTATCAATCAGAACCTATAACTTCCGGTCCAGTACAGTGGATAGGCCGCTTGAGCTTTTAAGGCTTCTTGATGATGTTCGCTTAGGGCTACGGCTTTTACATCTATCTGTCCGCAGTTGTTTGTGTTGTGAACTGCATGTTCAGGAAATGGCAAGCGGCTGGTTGCTGAACTAGCTAGTTACACATTATGCAAAATATATGAGAAGCTGCTAGTTTTCTAGTGACTGCCGCTGTTGGTCTGTCAGTACTGCTGTTTGTTCCACTTTTCACATGGGGCAGTGACGCGCATTTTGTGTGATATTCACTGGCACAGGAACAGAGCATTATGGGGGTGACCTTTTGTCATGAAGTTGGAACAGCGACTAACTAATCTGTAAATTTATTTCTCATGTTTCATTGACCTCAAGTTCTCCCCATCAATATTTACCCACACCATAAATCTGTATGATTGTTAGCATAAATGTAACTCCCCACATTTATCTTGACTAGACACTCCAGCGTATGTCACGGCCAAGCTGCCCAACTATGTTCGAAGCCACTTCCTTGCCTACCTATGAAGAAGCAGAAAGGTCAAAGGTGGAAGGGGAGGCCATTGCTGCCTCAGCTGGAACAGCGGTGTTCCTAGAATGTGAAAGTGGCAGAGTAAGTATTTCTAGTAACTAATGGTCGGTTGGTGAATTTTACCTAGTAAAATGTTACCTGGCACTATCAAAGCCTTGCTTAACAGAATTTTACTGTAGCAATGCTTTTGTTCTCTTTCAGTTCTAGAAGTTCCACAGCAACTGCCTGCTGGTGTGGTTTGAATAACTACTTTGAAAACAGTGTTTTCCTGTAGTGAATAACGAAGACACAAACAATAGATTGCACGATTTATTGCCTGGCATATTTCACTGCATCTCTTCAGATGCAGAATTCACACAACATAAATTAAAATAACCAGATAAATCCTTCAAGCTAAAATATATACATGTTTGCACAGTAATGTCAATTGTCTACCACAGTATTTTAAAATGACTCATGTCTTTCTGTTTGTACAAAACTGGCCTATGTAGCAGAAGCCATCATGATTAATCTTCATAAGCCAGTTATACGTCTCAGTATAACTGTTGGGGTCACCCACAAGCTCCTCAACCACTTCAACATGGACACAAACACAGGATTGCAGAAGACCATGGTAAAAGTATGAATATTCAGAGAAATATTACTCTCAAAGAAGCAAAATGCTCAGTGAATTAGCCATAGAGGAAGTCAGATATCCTTAGTATGCTTTGACCACCTGTGATCTACTGCCTATAGTACCTTTCAGTGTAAGACAGGGGGATCTTGAACCTGAGGAATTAAGGCTGCCTGGCCAGTGCAGTTGCCGCAAACTGTACTTCGACCACCAAATAAAAAAAATAAGAGAATACTATGTAATGCTTTGTATTCAATCCCTAGCCTTTGACTGTGCCTAGTCTAGCTACAAAACAGGAGGTTTGTGTCTGACTTTATCAGATCCCCTATCCCTTGACCTGTCCAAGTGGATGACCCTACTGGTAACTTTGCTATTATTGGCATGCCTTTTGGAGTCATTGGAACATGTAACACCATCAACTACTTCAGCGTGAAGACACAACAGAGGGTCCTATAATATAATCATGGGCTGCAGATGTCCCATGAGGGAAACATGCACAGTTAATGTAAACTAACCATCTCAGTATTTCCAGGGACAAGAGATCTAATTGGCAGTGCCCAATCTCCTAAGTGTACTATAAACATTCTTTTGTAAGTAAAAGTTAGCCCCATAGCAGATAATGCTGCTGGGACATGAAGTGTAAGGCCTGCACATATTCCAGGCTATACACTTATGAGATTAAGTGGCCAGTTCCCTTCCTTATCCAGCTTTTCTTTGCAGACAGTTCTGACAATTATCTAGTACTCATTTATATAAGACTTGTTCAGCCCCAGAACCACACTGTTCAAACAAAAATAATTCTGGATCTGCTTGGGGATAAGTTATCCTTTATAGGATGTCACTTCAACCCCAGCATTTTTTTGCTGTTTATGATTCCTTGGCAAGTTTACGTTCAGTAGTTTGCCATTGCTTTCTGAATGACCGGCACTCATATTATTTTATGAAAAACAACACAAAGCGGTCTGCTGCCAAATCGCCTGCAGCTGTGTTTCAAACTAGGTGTACCTGGGAAGGTTAACCCGGTCAACAAATGCCCACAGAAGTTGGATGTGTCGGCCTAACGGCATAAGAACGCAGCCCTGCTGTAAACAGGCACAATGCAATCACGTCCGAAAAAACTCTCAGGATGAATGCAGCAGAAGAAGAAGAAACTATATATGCAGGATTTTGAATTGTGTCTGTAACCCCTTCACCACAGAGCCGGCTGGGGGTAGGTTTTATAATTGTTAAGCTTATCTTGAACAGTCGCCTACTTTGCTACCTTTTTATTGTTTCAAACTACCAACGTATTTTTCATGTGGACAGCCTGCATGCAGGTCCCCCTGTTGTTCGCAATCACTGCTTGTGACACTTTAACAACATGAATGTCTTCATAAGTGTCTTAAAGACAGAACACCATTTCTATGCTGATGTAGCATGTTGGGGATATAGTGTTAGGTCCATACCTTCTTGACCACATGGCATTCATGGCTGATGGCCCTTTCACTCCAAGAAGAATTTTCTGATAACCTTGTTGTGAGGCTGGGGCGATGCCAGAGCCATGTGGTCATTAATGAAATGTTGCCTCAGTGGGGATTTGAACTGGGGTCCTAGACTGGCAAGCAGGTGTACTAGTGGCTATTCTACTGTGGCACCCCCATTATAATCATTTATTGTTATATATTAGTGCTGATCTATTTGTGTGTGTGTGTTTACATACACATATTTATGTGTGCCACCCCTGCCTCCCTATATATATATATCTCTGTGTGTTTTACTTGGGGGAGGGGGGGAGGTTGTCAGGGTGGGTTTGTAGCCTCCTACAATATTGATGTCTACTTATGTTGGTAATATATATGTATGTATGTTCGCTCACTTTGAACTCAAGCATAGTTCCATACACGTACTCACGTTCTACTACACTGATATTTGTATGTAGATCAGCTTTCCCTGTTACCAGTGTCCCTTGCTATCAAGCAAACCCATTCTGACTTCAGAAGTGTATATATACATGACTTCATAAGTATAGACACGTCATCAACAGTGTATTTATAAGTATAAACATGTCTTCATATGTGTATAAAATACCTTCAACTGTATGTATGTTGTCATAATATAAATACATGTTTATACATCGTCTGCACTCATCAGTTA
Source organism: Cepaea nemoralis (assembly GCA_014155875.1). Lineage (NCBI taxonomy): Eukaryota > Metazoa > Mollusca > Gastropoda > Stylommatophora > Helicidae > Cepaea > Cepaea nemoralis. The sequence continues at coordinate 221,782 of JACEFZ010022745.1, forward strand.
ACTAGACCAGACGACATGTCGGATGTTGCCATTGGCTCAGATGGAATGTTCATTTGCACTTTCTTAGGTGAGTATTGGCTTCTGATATCTCTTATGTCTTAGGTAGTGTGGTTAGATATTTAGCTTTCTCAGGTTAAAAGTTAGTTGCAGAAAACCCCAGCATTTTTGGGCTGTTTAATTTCTTGGCAAGTTTATATTCAGTAGTTTGCCATTGCTTTCTGAATGACCGGCACCCATACCATTGAATGAAAAGCAGCCAATGTGGTCTGCTTCCAAATCGCTCGCAGCTATGTTTCGAATCCAGGATTACAAATTACATCCATAATCCCTTCACCACAGAGCCGGGTTCAGCCTTTCTCAGATATGGGGGGAAAATTAACCCTTTACAGGGCAGACGCTTGTCCGTTTTGTAGCCCTGAATGGGCAAGATTTTTTCAGGTTCGGTAAAATTTCGGGTCGCGTTAGTAAAAACATCACAAATAAGGTGTTAGTCTACCGATTTTAGGTAAATAAACAACACAATGAAGGGAAAAGCATGCAGAATATGTTACTCACGTGATTGTTGTCGGTAATCCATATATGAACACAAATATTTACGAAATACGGCATGTTTGTGATTTTCCGTCATCTGTACGGCAATTTACAAACACATTTTCAGAATCATAATCACTTTCTTTAAAGTCTGACTCAGACTGCTAATGCAAAGTAACGCTTTGCACTGATATCTAGCTCCGATTAATAGTCAACTTCATGCCCTTTAATGTCATTTAAATTGAACCTAGCGAAATGTCGGCTGTCACTTGAAGAATCGCCGAAATCCATTTTGAAAAACAGCGTAAAAATCCCGACAACTATCAAAAAAAGTCCGTAAAAGTCAGTTCAAATTCATACTGTTGCGTTTACAAATGGCGGCCACGTTGTCAAGCTGTCGGCGAAAGTAGCCGTCAGAAGTGTCGGAAAGCCGAGAGATCGCGTTTTTACAATGCATAATAGTATCGGACGTAAGTGGCCGCTATGCGCGTTTTATGGCATCGGCCGGAAATGGCCGCTGTGCCCTGTAAAGGGTTAAAAGCCTTGTGTGGCAATTTTCATACATTAAAAGTCCCATGACAGCTTTGGAAAATTCAGAGAGTAATCCAAAAGGCCTTTTCCCTTGACAAATTTGTTAGGATGAGATTTTTATAAACCACCCATGTGTAGATAGAGCCTGTTATCTTGGATGGAAACCTGGTACAAATGCTTGCTGACAGATCATGCATATTAAAAGATAGTTGCATATCCTTTACAGGACGTCCTAGTCAACTCCAGCAAGTTTTGACTGTTTGTGATTCCTGGGCAAGTTTACGTTCTGTAGTTTGCCATTCACACTTGTAGAGTAGAAATAATGTGTAAGTTAATGAAAAGTGGTAAATTCAAAAGTTGATACAGCAAAAAGATGCAATATTTAATGGTCAAGAGTTGGTAGAGCCTCTATGGCGTTGAGGGCATCATCCGCTAGTTTGGTCTCACTTGAGTAAAGCTCCAAATAGTGCTCTACCCATCTGTCCATCTGCTGTTTCTTGTCAGTGATGATTTCTCCAGTCAAGGTTTTCAGTGGTGCACTTCTTTTGATCACTGGACCACAGGCTTTCTTTATTCCTTCATACATGCTTCTTATGTTTCCCTTATCACTTGCGATTTGAATGGACTCACATAACTTGATCCAATAATCATTTGCACACTGCCTGGCAGCCATTTGCACATCCTTCCTAACTTGCCTTAAGTTCACTCTGAGTGTTACGCGTTGGTCTTTCCTTGTTTCTTAAGAGAGTTTTCTTCTTCTTATCAATCAAGGGCTGCAGAGTCTCCTTTTCATTTACTGTACAATGTTCTGGTGTATCAGTGAAAGCGTCTTCAAGTTGCTGTTGAAACTGAAAGCACTTTTCAGGATCGTGAGTGTTAATAATATTAATCCTGGGGCTAGATTTGTGTTTAGCTGTGTAGATTCTCTTTGGTCTCAGTCTAACCCTTGCAACAACCAAAGAATGATCTGTATCAGTCAGCACTGTGGTAACTTCGAGTCAATGATATATGGTTCAGATGTTGTCTCCGTGTGATGATGAAGTCCAGCTGGTGCCAATGGCCGGATCTTGGATGTTTCCATGTGACCTTATGCATCTCTTTTGTTTTTAAAAAGGAGTTTGTAATACATAGGTCATTACTGGTGCAATGCTCCAGCAGCCTTTGCCCATTTTCATTCATGCGACCAATGTTGTATTTTCCAAGGCACACTGGCCATGAACTCGAGTCCTTGCCCACACGAGCATTGAAATCACCGAGCATATAAATGTAGTCAGATTTTGGAACTGCCTTGATCACGGAGTCTTAACTCTTCATAGAACGAATCCTTCACACCATCAGAGGAATCGAGTGTCGGTGCATATGCAGTTATAATGGTGGCAAACCCACAATAGGTTGCCAAGCACAGGGATAATAGTCTTTCATTTCCTCCTGCTGGAATTTCAATCATTCCCAGTAGCGAATTCTTCACTGCAAAGCCCACACCGTGTTGCCTTTTTTCTGCCTGCCCTCTACCCTTCCAAAAAATGGTGTAATTGTTTTCCCTGAGTGACCCTTCCTCAGCGAGACAAGTCTCCTGCAGGCCAGCAATATCAATGTTAAGACGATTGAGTTCGGCATCAATCACAGCCGTTTTTCTTACATCGTCAATATTGGTCAAGTCAGTGGAAAATCCTGGACACATGGTTCTCACGTTCCAGGTTGCAAGCCGTAGCTTGAGGTTTCTATTTTTATTTTTGTTTGTACCTGGTGCATTGGTTTTACAGCCTGCGATTCAGATTTTGTCCTAGCCCCAAGCACCCATTGAAGCAGGCAGGCTGTGGCGGATCAGCACCCAATTGGCCGGGGGCTGCCCAGCTTGAGGCGGGCGGTAGCTGATCAGTGACACCTGTAGGTGTCTCCCACCATCAGAGGCAACGCGTGGCGCCCCATGTCTACGCCAGTTGACAGGGACTTATAACCCGTAACAGTTGCCTCTCGCTTTGATTCCGAGACCAGTTAAGACCAGGGATGGAGTTATTGCCTCTCCATAGCACAAAGCCTGGGCTAAAATATAGAGATCATGTGTTGCCCATGCAGCATGATCCCTCTCTCGGCCTGCCTAGTTCACTCCAGAGGAAAGGTAACGCCTCTACATATGGAACAAGACAAGCTGCAGAAGCTGCCGGATCAGCAAAGCAATGCTCTACTTGTCCGCCTGTCGGAGCTTCGATCCTAGACCAGCCGCCAACCAAGGCTTAGGGCCTGGTCTGCCCTGCTATGACACTTTGTCTTTAGGTTGCATTTCCTCGCACCAGGGTAAGGCTTGTACCCTCCCAATTGCGCTCTTCCGCCCGAAGCCGTTGGCACAATGTGGGATGTCGGGTTTGGTAAGCGCCGCCCAACGTTCGGCGCTAACAGAAAACAGGTAGTACCGTCTACTGTTATACGGTAGCTCAGTCATATCTGACTAAGACCTGACACACCAATAACAACACAGAATGGTTGAATAGGATATTGCCAGATACAACATATATCCCAATAACAACACAGAAGGGTTGAATAGGATATTGCCAGATACAACATATATCCCAATAACAACACAGAATGGTTGAATAGGATATTGCCAGATACAACATATATCCCAATAACAACATGGAAGGATAGTCTAGCGTAGTCCATACAAGCTACTTCTAGTAGCACTGAACTAAATTTTGCGTGAGTATGAGCTTTCGCTATTAACAGTGTCCCTCACTCTCAGGCAAATCCACTCCTACTTCAGAGGTACTTGTAATTGACATCCGCTAATCAAAGACAAGTAGTTGTAGGAGTTGAACCTGCTAACCACAGCAGACGAAACGGCTTATTTAAGGATGTTTGAGTTTTAGTGTGGTTTCAACATGGAGAAGCGTATTAGAGGACTAGAAGCGTATTAGAGGACAAGTCTCCCACTTGTGTATGACAGTTGTGTTAATAGAAAGGTCATCATTGGGGGGGGGGGGGGGGGGGTGAGTGGTCTCGAGGTATGGTGTCTGCCTCGAGTGTCGTAGGTCCCGGGTTCAAGCCCGGTGAGGATCGGGATTTTTTCACATGGACTTCTAGTAACATAATTTCCTCTGGTCTCTGGGTATGAGATCGGATGCCCCTGTGTATTGTTGTGCATGTAAAAAATCCCTTGGCAGTTGGAAATTGAAGTAGCTTAACAGCGCTGCCTGGGCAAAATTTTGAGTTAAAAATCTACCCAAAGTATTTCAGGATCCTCGCCAGTGCTACAGAGTTTGTGCACTTAGCTGAGATTCTCTGGGCTCAGGCTTGAGTTAGGAGTAGAATAGAGCACTTATGGGTTACACCCGTGTGCCGTGATGTTGATCCGTCGACTAAACTAAATTAAACATTTACTGAGGGAGATAAAGCATTTGATTTTTTGTTTATTGTGCGTTCGTTCGCTTTGAACTCAAGCGTAGTCTGTACACGTGCTACTACTTCCAGTGCACTGGACTGATTTTTGCTTGTTAATTAGCTTTACCTATTACTAGTTTCTCTCTCCTTCAGGCGAACCTTCTCTGACTTCTGAAGTACGAGTAATTTACATCCCCAAATCAAGGATGAGAAATCTACATTTTAGTTCAACTGAGCGGTTAGGAGTTGAACCCTCTTCCTCGGCATCAGCACACAGGAAGTTTAAGATTGATCTCTCTTATCCATGCGGCCGGATGTCAGCATGGCCGAATGGATACCAGCCAAATGGATAAGAATGCATGTTCTTAAACATCCAGTGTGCTGATGCCGAGGTAAGGGGTTCAACCCCAACATCGGACAATTGGACTAAAATGTTGGCCTCTTGTCCTTGACTTGGGGGCGTAAATTACAAGTACCTCTGAAGTCGGAGTGGGTTTGCCTGATGGACGCTGGTAATGGGGAAAGTTAATCTACACGCAAAATTCAGTCCAGCACTACTGGAAGTAGTGTGTATGGACTACGCTTGAGTTCAAAGCGTGCGAGTGCAAAAATATAAAAATTTACTTCCCCAAGTCAAGGACGAGAAGACTATATTTTAGTCCAACTGAACCCGCTACCTCGGCATCAGCACACCAGAAGTTTACGATCAACCACTCTTATCCATTCAGCCATGCTGACCTCCGTGAAGCATCTTTGGGATGACCCCGTGCGCTGTTTCTTCATTGACCATCTCAATATGTATGATGTCCTGTTACTTCTAACTCTACACAATAGAATATATCCTGGGAGTATTTTTATCTTGTATTCTTGATTTCTGTTTGCAGTTTCGTTTTTGTTCAACTGGCTGGGATTCCTGTTGTCCTTGTGTTTGTCGAACACAGTGGCTGGCCGATGTGGGGCTATGTCAGGCCTGGGCCTGTCAATTGTCAAATGGGTTGCTATAGTCAAGGTATGTCGTTGTGTTGTAGTTATAGAAAAATAGGGAATATTTTGACATTACGTGAAGTCTAAAATTTTGGAAAAGTTTGGAGTGTTTTTCTTTTTATTACTTATTGAAGCAGGCAAAAAATCCCTGAAAGCCTTGGAGATGTGGTTTTATAGAAGAAAGCTTGTGTATGGATACTTTAATAGTAACACCTACAACTTAAATTAAGTTGCATGTCCTTCACAGGATGTAGCAGTCAACCCCAGCAATTTTCGCTGTTCGTGATTCCTGGGTAAATTTTACGTTCAGTAGTTTGCCATTGCTTTCTGAACGACTGGCTCCTATACCTTTTTCGAAAAACCAGCACCGCCGTGTTTTGAACCCGGGTATAAGGGCTCACAAACCGCGTTCGCAAGCCCTAAGCCACAGAGCTGGTACCTACAACTTGGGAAACAATTAAAGACACCGACAGAAGAGAGAGACATGCATACAGACAGACAGAGAGAGGCAACCACCCGCCTCCTTGCAAGTAGACGAGCGACAGTCAAAGAATTGCCAGTTAGAATGGAATCAGTGACCTAACAAACTAGCGCAACACGTTTCTATTTATGATGATGATAAACCAGTGTATGATTGTGCATGAAGATAGAAGGAAATTTTAGTTTCTGAAAGTCTCATATTTTCTTTCCAATCCACAGCACAACAAATGGGACAGTCTGGTGGCCGAAGCAGACTCGTGGCTGTGGTGGCTGCTAGCTATATGTGGTACGTGTGTGTGTGATTTCTGCATGCCGTGAGCTGCTTTTTGCTTTCTTGTCTCGGCCATGCCACATGGTCAAGCTATCCAAGTATTTACTTCTCTGCTGTCGCCTTGTTCTTTTCCCCTAGATTTTGCCAATTGTCACCAAGTTCTCCAATTCATTTCTTCTCAAAACGTGTCCAAAATTGTGTGACTGTCTACATCTAATTGCTCTAATCACATTACGATTTTCATTTGTTTCTTGTAGGACTTGGTCATTGGTTTTTTGTCTGTCCATGGTATACTTTGCATTTTCCTCAAAAACCACGTTTCCACTGCCATTAGATGTTTTTTTAGCTTGTCTGCTCATTGTCCATGCTTCCATCCATCCATCATGTGCCATGCTGATAAGCACGGGCAATCATGTTTTGTCATCTCACTCGAATACCAGAGTCATGGATCAGCTCCGTGTTCCTGTCTCGACCATGCCACGTGGCCAAGCCATCCAGGTATTTACTTCTCAGTCTTCCCCTTCGTCTCTTTCCTTCGATCTTGCCAGTTGTCACCATGTTCTGTATGTCATTTCTTCTCATAACAAGCCCAAACAATTTTGACTGTCTACGTTTAATGTCTCTAATCAGTTTACGATCTTCATTTGTTTGTCGAAAGACTTGTTCATTGGTTTTTCTGTCTGTCCATGGTACTCTTTGCAGTTTCCTCAGAAACAACATTTCTGCAGCCATCAGATGTTTTTCAGCTTGACTGCTCATTGTCCACGCTTCACATCCATACAAAAGTACAGATTCTATGTAGCACTTCAACACTCTTTTTCTCGTTTCAATTGATATCTTTTTATTGGTCAGTATGTTTTTCATCTTGCAAAAGGCTACCTTCGCAATGGCAATTCTTGTTCTAATCTCTTCAAGGCATCTCCCATCAGATGTTATGACTGTTCCGAGATAACTGTACCGATTCACTTGCTTAAGAATATGCCCATTTACTTGTATATCACATTGTGGTATTTCCTTCTTCCCAGTGACGACCATAATCTGTGTCTTCTTACTATTCAATTCTAACCCTAGTTGTTCACTGTGTGCAACAACCGCATCTACTAAATGTTGCAGGTCCTGTTCATTGTCTGCAATCAAGACTGTATCATCTGCATATCTAATGTTATTGATGTATCGTCCCCCAATGTTGATTCCTTCCATATCTTCTATATTTCTGAAAATATTTTCACTGTACAGGGAAAAAAGATCTGGAGACATTACACATCCCTGTCTCACACCTCTTTTAATAGGCTGATATTGACCTACATCATTATCAATTCTGATGGCAGCTTGTTGTTTCCAATATATGTTGTTTTTTACAAGTCTAAGGTCTGTTCCATCAATTTGTAGATCTTCAAGCATCCTTATCATGTCGACATGTCTCACTTCCATACAAAAGTACAGGTAGCACTTCAACATTTTTTTTCTCATTGCAGTTGGCATCTTTTTATTGGTCAGTATGTTTTCCATCTTGCGAAAGGCTACCTTCGCCATGGTGATTCTTGTTCTAATTTCTTCAAGGCACCTCCCATCAGATGTTATGACTGTTCCAAGATAGTTGTACTGATTCACTCGTTTAAGAATATTCCGATTTACTTGTATATTACATTGTGGTATTTCTTTCTTCCCTGTGACGACCATAATCTGTGTCTCCTTACAATTTAATTCTAACCCTTATTGTTCACTGTGTGCAACAACCACATCTACTAAATGTTGCAGATCCTGCTCATTGTCTGCAGTCAATACTGTATCATCCGCATGTCTGATGTTATTTATCTTATGTCCCACAATGGTGATTCCTCTCATATCTTCTAGATTAAAAAAAATATTTTAACTGTATAGGGAGACATTACCCATCCCTGTCGCACACTTTTTTTAATAGGCTGATATTGACCTACCTCATTATCAATCTTTATGGCAGCTTGTTTCCTATATGTGTTTTAAATGTATATGGCCTTTTCCCATGAATTTGTAGACCTGCAAGCATCTTCATCATGTTGGCATGTCTGACTTTATCGAAAGCCCCATATGTTTCTAGAAGCATCAGCACTCGGTGGGTGATAGGGTCAGTAGCATGCCAGCTGTTTTTACTTCCCATGACATTCCCTGGTACCCATTATAGGTAGCATTTTGCGGGATTGAGAACATACTGACCATAAAAAAAATAAAGATGTCAATTGCAATGAGAAAAAGAGGGTTGAAGTGCTACATGGAACTTCTACTTTTGTGAGGATGTGAAACATGGACAATGAGCAGGCAAGCTGAAAAACATCTAAAGGGAGTGGAAATGTGGTTTCTGAGGAAAATGTAATGAATATTATTGACAAGCAGAAAAACATGTAAAGGGAGTGGAAATGTGGTTTCTGAGGAAAATGTAATGAATATTATTGACAAGCAGAAAAACATGTAAAGGGAGTGGAAATGTGGTTTCTGAGGAAAATGTAATGAATATTATTGACAAGCAGAAAAACATCTAAAGGGAGTGGAAATGTGGTTTCTGAGGAAAATGTAAAGAATATTATTGACAAGCAGAAAAACCAAATGAGCATGCCCTACAAAAAGCAAATGAAAACTAAACTGATAGAGAAGTTAGACATAGACAGTTAAGATTGTTTGGCCATGTTATGAGAGGAAATAGACTGGTGTGAAAGGCAGAGAGGTAAATATCTAGATGGCTTGGTCACGTGACATGGTTGAGACAAGAACAGAGCTGATCTATGACTCTGGTGATCGTGTCAGATAATAACCCATGCTTATTCCCACGGCACATCATGATGATGATTTTCGGCAGGGTCGACCCAAGATCCCAGGTCAATTTGAAAAAAAAAACCTCGATGAGGATTTGAACATATACTCATTGTGCTGGGTACAGCGCTACCATGGCCAACAAAGTTGTAAGTACCTGTTATAAAATAAAAATACGGATATGGTTAAGAATATTTCTGCCTCATTGTATGTAACCACATGGATGTTCTTGATCACAATGCTCTTAAATTGTCAGCTCTAGGCACACATAAAGGGGTATAAAGACCAAAAAATGCAAGTATTTGCAAAACAATAAACCTATCATTATAATTAATTTCCTGATTGGCTGGGTCTGTGCTGCTCATAGGGTATTGGTGCATGATAAGGCAGACTTGGTCGGAAGCCCTTTGGGGTGATGTGTATAGTGCAGAGCAGATAGATCATCATGGCTTAGGGAAAATGGTGCTGCAGTGAGTGATCAGAGGATCTGATTGACATTCAGGACTTGAGGAAATGCCAGATGGACACATAATCAGACTGCTACTGGTACCATTAGTATTGAGACTTTTCGCTGGCTGTTGAAAATGAGGACGGAGCATGTATGGGAATGTCCCTAGAGCTGTGATGTTGGTTCTTGACTCAACTCATTTCCTGCTGCCTATTTTAGGCTGAGACAACCTGGATACCTAGGTCACTGAAAATAAGAAAAGAAATCACCTTGAAGGGAAAACTCACAACTACTACTTGTTATTGAGTATGTCAATGAAGAGAAACTCATAACTGAGTTGAGCTAAGAAGCGACATCACTACACTCAGGACATTTCCATATGCATTCCATCTCCTTCAATAGCTAGTGAAAAGTGACACTACTAATTGTTCCCACCACTATTGTAAAGTTCTCCTGGTCTTCCCTCTTAGTTTTGAGATTCTACCAGAACCCCTGCCCATCCTCCGCAATCTCATTCTGTCCACATAAGGGTTCTCAATCTGTTCCCCCACCTGGTCCCACAAGCGCACGACCACCTCCCCCTTGTCCATAGGTAATCTACCACCAAGAGGTGCATTTCCTGCCAGCCTATGAGCCTGTTCATTCCCCCCGCACTCCCGCATGGCCAGGATAAAAAATCCATACAATTCTCACATACTGTGACCTCTGAAGGGTGGTGAGCCATTCCACACAAAACATTCCTTTCTCCGCCTTACTAAGTATACTCCATAATGAATACAATGTGTATTGCAGTGGTCTCCTCTAACTACTACTTGTGGTTGATTATGTGAAGACAAACCCGTAACTACTACTTGTGGTTTAGTAAGTAAAAAAATGCATTGTGTTTTGGGCATATGGTGCTTGCCCCACATTTTTAAGACTAGCTGATACTTGGGGGTGACGCATTAAGTGTCGTGCCGGTCACTTCTACTCCCCAAAACAATTCCTGTACCCGTTTTAGGCTAGGTCGACCTAGGAGCCTGGTCAGTTTAAAAAAATCTGACTCAGTAAGGATTTGAACCACTGACCACAAGGCTGATCAGCAAGTGTGCTATCTACTGCACCACTGTGGCTTCCCAGGAAGATAAGGGGGTTGGTAGGTATTCATGAAGAAACTCATCATCATCAAGTGCCCTGCCAGCTGGAGTTGGTGTTCATGCCTCTCCACAGATCTCTTTCTGCCTCTGAAATTGTTTGGTCATGAAATCTTGGGAAGATAATGTGGTGGTTTCCCCTCGCCTTCCACATCCACATGGGGTCTGTAACCTCTGCCTTTAGCAACCATTTCCGACTGTCCGGACTGCTCTGCTCAGCTGCAGACTTGTCCACTTATCTCGGTGGATACTCGGTCCCCCAGGGCTGCGTTTGCCACACCGTGATGTGTTTCCCATCCTCTACCACTGGAAGATGCAGTTGGGATTTTCCCTTTCTGAAGTTATGGTCTATGATGGCTAAAGCTCTCCAGTACATTGAGAGGAATAAACTCGTATGTCACTGTAATCCTTACTCTCTTTCAGGTTTCCTCCTGTTTGTTCGAGGTTGCGTGCAGTACGTCAGAGTCAAATACGTATGGGCTCGACTCAACGGCAACATACGCAACTTCTGGATGTTTTAACCGGCAACTTCTTTCTGCTGGGGGAATGGGACCACTTTGTATATCTTCTAGTTTACCTAAGTCACTTGAAGTGGCAAGCAGTTATTTGTAAAATCTTCTTGAGGTGATTCTATTGTCAAATGTCTGTATGTGAAGATACCCAGTGACATTCTGTGTTTAGTTCAGTGTGTATGTATTGTGTGAGTGAGTGTCTGCAAGAGACTTATGAAAGTAGAACATTATATATGTGAGAACAGCTATAAGAAAGTAGAACATCATATGCGAGAACAGCTATAAAAAGTAAAACATATTTGAGAACAGCTATAAGAAAATAGAACATTATATGCAAGAACAGCTATAAGAAAATAAACCATATGTGAGAACAGCTATAAGAAAGTAGAACATTATATGTGAGAACAGCTATAAGAAAATAGAATATTATATGCGAGAATAGCTATAAGAAAATAGAATATTATATGCGAGAATAGCTATAAGAAAGAAGAACATTATATGTGAGAACAGCTATAAGAAAATAGAACATTATATGAGAGAACAGTTGTAATAAAATAGAACATTATATGCGAGAACAGCTATAAGAAAGAGACAATTTCATGTGGCCACATAATGAGAGAGACATTGGGGAAAATGTCATGATGACTGGACAGAACTGCAGGAGGCGACCATGTGAAAGCTGGATGGCATAAGATGGGGGAGGAATAACATCAACAGAGTTGATCCAGAATCACAGGGGCCAACATATGCGGAGATAGATGAGCATCTGTGCAGTTTGGCATTGCACATGATGATGATGTAAATAAAAGTGCTGGGACACAATTACTAACAGAACAGCATGACAGTGAAACATGGTCTCATGTGCATTTTGTGCACGTGAAAATGGCAGTTGAAAATTGAAAAGACTATATTCTTGGAACAATTTATCTAGAAAAAATGTACCCATACAGCTTGTTTCCAGGACAGAACCTGTCTCGGGACAATTTAAACCTTGTATGAATGCATTTAAATGTCAGACACATTGGTCTGTTAGCTAAAACACATGTATAACTAGATATGACACACTCGTTTCAAAATAGGAGCAAAGAAGATAACAATAACATATAAACCAAGAATGTTATCTTAGGAACAGTATTGTATACATTCACCTGTGATTCTCTCTTCTCTTTCAAGTATTTTTTAAGTCTTTCATTGTATAATTACCATATTTATTTATTTCTTTATTCAGCTTGGACATTTTATTTCTAATAAATAATCCATCTTAAGTGCAGACATTTATTTAAACACGAAGTAAATAATTGTAGCATTTGAGAAAATGTATTATAAAATAAATTTAACAGCACTGAAACTTAAAATTATTAAATAAATTATTGTGATATTCTAATGAAAATTCAGCAGGGACTACATTATTAAGTGGTATTCTAATAAAATTCAACATGGCAGACATTAAATATTGTTCTAATGAAAATTCAGCATGGAATACATTAATGTGGGGTATTCTAATGAAAATTCAGCATGGAATACATTAAAGTGGGGTGTTCTAATGAAAGTTCAGCATGAAATACATTAATGTGGGGTATTCTAATGAAAATTCAGCATGAAATAATACATTAATGTGGGGTATTCTAATGAAAATTCAGCATGGAATACATTAAAGTGGGGTGTTCTAATGAAAGTTCAGCATGGAACACATTAACGTGGGGTGTTCTAATGAAAGTTCAGCATGGAACACATTAAAGTGGGGTGTTCTAATGAAAGTTCAGCATGGAGTACATTAATACGGGATTAAAAAGTCAATTGCATATCCTTTACAGGATGTCGCAGTCAACCTGAGAATTTTTTTGTCTTTTTTTGGCTGTCTGTAATTTCTTGGCAAGTTTACCTTCAGTAGTTTGCCATTGCTTTCTGAATGACCAGCACTCATACCATTGAATGAAAACCAGGACAAGGCAGCCTGCTTCCAGAATGCTGGCAGCTGTGTTTCAAACACAGTATGTGGGATTATGAAGTTTGCCACACCTCCGGCTTCAATGTGGGGTATTCTAATAAAAATTCAGCATGGAATAAATTACCATGTGGTACTGGAATTTGCTAGGAATGAAGAACTGGTATATCAGCCACACATCATAGAACCCCAGTTTGACATGATCAGAAGGATAATTATCATTCGGAGGTAACATCACAAATCCTGTGCCTGAGCACTGCTCGGACCAGCAACCTTTGTTTACTCAGCTGTTGGAGACCCCCCTTCTTATTTTGAAGACAAGACGTACAACATTTAGCATTTGATCACCTGCCGTGCTGGTGGTCTTGGGTTCGATCCTCACCAGAGTGCTTTCACATTTTTAAAAAAAGTTACCCTGGACTCCCCAAGTCAACCCATAAGATGGGTACCAAGAATTGCCTTGGGCAGTAAAAGTGACTGGGGTGATATCTCCCACATTACCCACCAAGTATGTTTGCTCTATAAATATATAGGTCTAGCTCCATATGTCCAAGGTGCCATAGGGATGTAAAAGAGACGTTTAGGTCTGTTACATAACAGGCTGCATTTGAACTCACAAAACTGGACAGTTTCCTAAGGCCGGTTAATGGAGGTTGTCACATTTGTGTATATATTTGGTAGATGTTGATCAAAGGGATAAGAGTGCTCGATGTTAAACTTTTGGTGCGATGATTGCTGGGTAAGCAGTTCAGCCCCTACACTGGCATTAAGTTGGCCTCAAACATTGACTTCTCATTGAGAAAGCAATGATAAACTACTGAACTTACAATTTTCCGGCACATCACTAGCATTAGGTTGGCCTCAAACGTTGACATTTTGTTCAGAAAGCAATGGCAAACTACTGAACTTTACAAAATTACAACATCCTGCAAAGCACATGCAACATTCATTATTATTTTGGTAGTTTCAGCACTTGGTTGACATGTAATACATTTCTTGTATTCCTATCAATGAAAATTAAAGCAGTGATTGTTGATCACTTGGTGTGTGTTGTGGTGATCACTTGGCGTGTGCTGTATTGATGAATTGGTATGTGCTGTGTTGATCAATTGGTATGTGTTATGTTGATCACTTGGTATGTGTTGTGTTAATCACATGGTGTGTGTTGTGTTAATCACATGGTGCGTGTTAAGTTAATCACATGGTGTGTTCTGTGCTAATCACTTGGTGTGTGTTGTCAGCTTTCTAAGAACTTAACTAGTTTTACTAGATCAGGGTGACTACTGTCATTTACATATTTGTTCCAAAGCAGTTTTCTGTCAGTCTTGTGATGTGATAGCACAATCACATTTTATGCGTCTTAATAATGAATGGGGTGGCCAATCTTTCCCTCACTTAGCAAGTGACAAGTCCAGGTTTCAAACCTGCATCCAACCATGCTCATGACATTACCATCGCACTTCCCTTTCAACTTTGTCTATGCAACCAGAGCTGGGGACAGAAAGTGCTGTAGATGCTTTGCAGTCTGCCATCGCTGTAAATAAGGCAATTATTTATGATTTGGTTCCAAATGTTGCTGTATGTAGACGGGGCGCGGTGTTGGGGTGAGCGCCCAACATTGCTTAAATACCCCAATGGCTCGTGAATACATAACTTCTGCAGCAGTCCAATTCCTGGCCTTCGTGTGGCGGAACTGTTTTAACTAACAGGAGAAGGGGCGACGGCGAATTTCTGGCGCCGAAAAATAACCAGTATGCTCTAGATGTGTATGCACGTACATGCATGCACAGACACGTGTGTGCACGCGTACACATCTACATTCGAGTGAGACCACAGTCTGCTCTAGCAGAGAAAGGTGCTGAAGACGGAGGCAACCAGCCAGGAGGCACACCACAGAAATCAGGATGCCACGCAATCACGCAAAATGGAATATGTTGACTACTGCTAAATGTTATGGTGCTCGCCCTGCTTTGTACCCCCAGGCAGGTGCAGTGCCAGGCCCTATGTCTCGAAAGGGTCCAACCACAATTACTGGAGGTCCTTCTCAGATGTCCTGTGGAGCCAGGGGACATGAGAATAGGACGACTGACCATACTAAACAAAGACTTATAATAATGCACTGGAATGCGGAGGGAGTCAGAAAAAAAAAATAGAATTAGAAAACATCTTGGACCAAGAAAAAGTAAGCATATGTTGCCTGCAAGAAACTCACCTCAACGAAAATATAGCCTTTAAAATCAGAGGCTACCAGTGTTACTGGTCTGACCGAAAGGACAGGCGAAAAGGTGGGATACTGGCCCTTGTAAATAATAACATCATTGCTTCCCAAATCGAAGTCTACATGGAAGAAGCTGAGTATCAGACACTTAAACTTAAGACAGGTAATACAGACCTACATCTGATCAATTACTACTGTCCAAGTGACCGCCCACAGCCACTGGACACACTACCATTAAAAGAAAAAATGATTGTGTGTGGCTATTTCAACAGCCACTCGCAGAGCTGGGGCTATGATCTTATGGAGACTGGAAGACTGGCAGGATGAGAATATATTCATCTTGATTAACAAGCCGCCCGACCCTCATACTTACTACTCGAGATCATGGTACACTACAACTACACCTGACCTGGCTTAGAGACCTGAACACTGAGAAAGACATAAATAAAGTAGTTGAAGAGTTTGGGAAATGCATACTACAGGCAGCGCGAGAAACAGTACCAAGAGGAGCCCGTAAACAATATAAACCCTACTGGAGTAGTGAACTGGAACAGTTGCATAACGATGTGGAAGTGTGTAGAAAGCAAGCAGAGGCCACACCCAGCCAAGAGCACCACAATAAATTCCAGCACGCAAAAGCCAAATTTCAAAGGGCCAAGCTGCAGGCTAGACGGAGTCTCTGAACTTTGAAAAAGACAAGGAAATTGTGGAAGTTAATAAAACAACTTAACGATGAGGGCACAGGGAGAAACTCAAAAATTGCACTACTTAAAGATGGAAACATCTTAACAAGAAAGCAAGCAGCTGACCATTTTGCGGACTCATTCGCACTAGATAACAATATCAAAATTAGTCCAGAGAAACAACAAGACATTCGAGAGAAATTACAACATACAGGACAGAAGGAAATAGTACATGAGGTTCTGGAGGCACCCATCACAATTAGCGAACTGGAGCTAGCCATATCACAACTGAAAATGAGAAAGTCACCGGGAGCTGATGGTATCTCCAATGAAATGATCAGGAACATAGGAACAGAGCCCAAAGCAAAGCTGTTGCAGATCTTCAATAACAGCTAGACCTTAGGCAGTGTTCCACAAGCCTGGAGAGAAGCAATCATGATACCCCTCCTAAAATCAGGGAAAGATGGTTCCATTGCCTCTAGCTACAGACCAATTAGCCTCACCAGCTGTCTCTGCAAAACACTGGAGCGCATCATCAATCACAGACTGCAGTGGTACATTGAAAGTAAAAACATCCTTGTGCCACAGCAGGCTGGCTTTAGGCAGTGCTACTCTACGGAAGATCAGACAACCTACCTCTCTCAAGAAAGTGAGGATGCATTCCAAGAGAAGAAGCTGGTGCTTGCGGCATGGATAGATCTGAAGAAAGCCTTTGACAAAGTCTGGAAAGAAGGTCTGATGAAGAAACTGAGAAACTGCAAAGTCAATGGAAGAATGTACAAATGGGTGAAAGCATACTTGCACAACAGAAGAGCCCGAGTACAGATAGACGGACTCAAGAGCAAGAAAGTACTACTGCGTCACGGTGTTCCCCAGGGCGGAGTCTTGTCCCCCACACTTTTTCTAATCTTCATCAATGATCTCGTTGCTAATCTACCAGCATGGAATTAAAGCGGCAATGTACGCCGATGACCTGGTTTTATGGAGCACAAATGAACATGCATCAGTGGCCACCAAATTGCTACAAAGAGCTGTAGATACATTTGCTGCATGGGCAAATAGATGGTGTGTCAGCATAAACACTGACAAGTGCAGCACCACTCTATTTACCCTCTCTTCAAAACAAAAGGCAGGGATCATCCAGATAAATGGAACACCCCTAAGAGAAGATAAAGAACCAACATACCTTGGAGTAACATTTGATGGCAGGCTGACATGGAGAAAGCACGTCAACAAAGCAGTAGCAAAAGCCAGAAGGAAAATAGCCATCCTGAGAAAGCTAAGTGGAACCACATGGGGAGCCAGTGGGAAAATACTTAGCAAAGTTTACCAACAGAGCATACGACCACACCTGGAATATGGGTCAACTGCGTGGTGTTCAGCATCAAAAACCACACTACAAGAGCTGGACAAGGTGCAAAATCAAGCACTTAGAGTCACCACAGGAGGGATGAGATCAACCCCTATAGTGGAAATGGAGAAGATGGGGAGGACACAAGCACTGAGTGAGCGCAGAGATACGAAAACGCTAATACAAGCAGAAAAGTTCCTCAGCTTGCCAGGCCACCCTATGAAGAACAGATTTGAAAACCTAGCTATGGGGCGGTTGAAAAGAAGTAGTTTTATCCACCAGGCCAAACGACTCTGCAGAGAAACCACCGATCTGCCCACAGTTGGTATCCCCCTAACAACTATTCCAGAGCGAACTCCATGGAAAGATGAGTATAGACTATCATTACAAATCCAGGCAAAAGTGAGAGGCTTATTTGACAAGGAAGAACAGAACAGTGTGCAGCGCAGAACAGCCACTCTCAGCTTCCTTGATGAAGAATACCCACAGGACCTCTGGGTCCGAGTCTACACAGATGGGTCGGCACAAAATGCTGTTAGAAATGGAGGAGCGGGAGTGTACATAGAATACCCAAATAATTCTAGGGACACAGCCAGAGTACCGACAGGAAAGTACTGCCATAACTATGATGCTGAAATTGAGGCAATCAAGATACTAGATAGCAACAGAGAAATTACTAAATACCAGCAATGGTACACAACCTGTGGTGCTACTGACAGATGCAAAATCAGTAATCGAGGCGCTCCTGTCTGGGAAATTGCCAGTACTAAGGACACTACTTTCTGAACTTAGCAGTCAGCATAAGGTCACCATATAGTGGATACCATCCCACTGTGGAGTACCCGGAAACGACAGAGCTGATCAATTGGCTAAGGAAGGAGCCAAAGAACAGTCTGATGTGCCTGTTACATACAACCAAAAGAAAAGAATGATCAAATCAGTCAGAAAGCCACCAAAACCTGCTCAAGATGACTACCACGTAATGGACAGACCAGAACAAGTCATTATTCTGCGCCTCAGAACAGGACACAATAGATTACGCAACCACATGTATACAAAATTCAAGATTGGTGAAACAGCCATGTGGATTGGCGTCGCAGACAGCAGAGCACATACTCCAAGACTGCCCAAAATATAACGCATCTAGGCAAACCTTCTGGCATAGAGAGACGACAGTGGAAGATAAACTCTATGGACCACTGTGTGAACTGAAAAAGACAGTTAAATTCATACAAGAGACAACATTGCAGATATAGACATATTTCAAGCGAACGAAAGAAGAAGAATTTATAATTTGTCATCGAACATGGATGTCCCAGCACCCAGGACATGCCGACATATATTCCGTCATTCTCATGAACTAGTGAATTGTGCAGAAACATACTTTCATTGACGTTGGTTTCGTTGGCGTCTATTCCACCCTCTATCACGATACTTCCTGCAATTATAAATATATTTTCCTGGAGAGGATTATCTAATAATATATTCTGACGGATCAATGCAGCGAGGTGTGATTTCAGCATGGGGCTTCACAGCTGTATGGAGGGACAAAACGATGGCAAAAATTAAAACACTGGCTGAAAGATGGACTCCTGAAACTCCATTCAATAAGGCAGCTATCATAACTGACATAAATATCAATTAGGGAACCTTTTGATGCCACTAAGACAGTTAATAAATAAATAAATACACGTGTCTGGCGCTCATGGCAGTTGAAGAAATCTCAATCCTTACTTCCTTGCTTCTACTTCTATGAGCATTGAACAATACACATGTACTTATTTATGGACCATCATTCATACTGACTCGCAGTCCATGTCCCATCTTACTGACTCGCAGTCCATGTCCCATCTTACTGACTCGCAGTCCATGTCCCAAAAGTTTCAGTCTGGATATTTATAGTACAAAGAAAGGTCGGCACACACTTTCAAAATCTGAAACGGCTCCACTGCCCAGGCCATTCCGAAGTTCGTCTAAATGAAAGGGCCGATTGGCTGGCCTCCTGGGGAAACACCAGATATTGAGCAAAGGAGACGTGATGCTGTCTGTAAATGATTACCTGTTGCTGAAGAAAACCAGAAATCAACGTATGTGTTTGTGGCTACAATTGTTGTAATCTGAGACCCAGTTTGGCACTAGCAATAACTATAACTACTGCAGTAGAGGACGAAGCAGAGACACATAATCAGTTGACCACTGATACTGTAAGTATCCGACGCCTTCTCTGAGAGACTGCGCACATTGTTAGGGCATATTATGAGTGCTATGACGTTAGTCTTGAATGGCATTCTCTTCTGTCTGGCTGTGAAAGATGGACGCTGAGTAATGAGATAGTCAAGAAACTGGAGATATTGTTTTATAGAAATTTTGAGATGGTCAAACATCGGTATTGGGTGACATCTTCTGTCTGGCTGTGAAAGATGGATGTTGAGTAATGAGATAGTGAAGAAACGAGATATTTATATAAATTTTGAGTGTCAAACATCGGCATTGGGTGACATCTTCTGTCTGACTGTGAAAGATGGACGTTGAGTAATGAAATAGTGAAGAAACTGGAAATATTATTTTATAGAAGAATGTTGAGAGTGTCAAACATCGTATTGGGTGACATCTTATGTCTGGCTGTGAAAGATGGACGTTGAGTAATAAAATAGTAAAGAAACAGGAGATATTGTTTTATAGAAGAATGTTGAGAGTGTCAAACATCGGTATATATCCCGGGAAGGTTAACCCGGTCAATAAATGCCCGCAGGTGTCGGATGTGTCGGCCTAACGGCGCAAGAACGCAGCTCTGCTGTAAACAGGCACAACGCAATCACGTCCGGAAACAAAACTCCGGATGAACGCAGAGGAACAAACATGGGTATTGGGTGGCATCTTCTGTCTGGCTGTGAAATATGAGTTTTGAAACAGTGAAGAATGTTAAAAATGTAAACAGAGACGGTTAGTCGCGGTTCCAGCTTCATGGCAAATTGTTGCCCCATTATGCTCCGTTCCGTTGCCAGTGAATATCACACAAAATGCTCTTCACTGCCCCACGCGAA
Organism: Cepaea nemoralis; assembly: GCA_014155875.1. Lineage (NCBI taxonomy): Eukaryota > Metazoa > Mollusca > Gastropoda > Stylommatophora > Helicidae > Cepaea > Cepaea nemoralis. The sequence goes on from JACEFZ010022745.1 coordinate 242,072, forward strand.
AAATGGAACAGACAGGAGTCTGTTCTCGACAAACCAACAGCCTGCACATGTATACTACTACGTAATGCCGCTGCCATAATGCCAAAACAAAAGTCTGCCACGAAAAATACAGACCATCTTTGATGGAAGTGGCAGTCACTAGAAAACCGAACAGCCACACATTACTGCATAAGGAAACCCAGTTAGTTCAGCGACCGACCAGCCGGCCGCCATTTTTCTGAACATGCGATTCACCCAACAAACAACCGCTGACAGATGTAAATGCACACCGCACTGTGTCAGGGTTTTGAGATCTGCAAACGTTACTTTATCACTAAACAAAACACACAAAAAACTCAGTTGAAGACAAATTAAATTGAATAATGCAGATGAACGGTAGAGGTGAATAGAGAAATCGAAGTTCGGCGTGGCCGAATGGATAAAATCGCTCGCTCTTACACTTCCGGTGTGCTGATGACGGTGTGCTACACTGATAAGTTGGACTAACATGTTGATTTCTCACCCTTGAATTGGAGACGTTAATTGCAAGTACCTCAGAAGTCGGAGTGTGTTGTTCGCTTGATGGAGAGGGACACGGGTAATACGGAAAGCTAGCACGCACAGACGGACAATAAATAATAATATGAGCAACATCAACTTCTTAAAAAAAAATCATTTGACTCAGGAGATTGAAGAATCGTGACCGCCGATTCCTGGTTCAGATCAAACACAGTGAAAGAAGAGGAATGCCTATTATATACGTGGTTAGTGAGGATCATTATCATCACACTCCGGACAGGCACATAAATGCCCCGACCTCATCCTTAACAATGTTCTGCCTAGAGAATGTAACAGGAAACGAACAGGCCGATACCATTCCTTTATGCGACGAGCTACATTATGAAAGAACTCATCTGGAGAAGCTGATATAATACCGGGTGTTTGTAAAGCCTCATTACACTTTGAACTTTGTATGTAGAACATATAAGAAAAATTATGTACATGACGTCATCAAAATATGTGCTTCACAGTCCACCGTGAAGCAGTTTGCAGCGAATCTATCGAATATGAAGAGAAGTTTACAGTCGTGTCTTGAAGCCCGCGGCGGATATTTCCAACACCTGTTATAATGAATATTTCAATGGTACTTTGCAGCTTTCCGAAAACAACGTTAGACCATAGCGGTGACTACAGTAACTAATTTAACAAATTTGTTTAGCACATTTTTTTATACTTGTGGTTGATTATGTGAAGACAAACCCGTAACTACTACTTGTGGTTTTAGTAAGTAAAAAAATGCATTGTGTTTTGGGCATATGGTGCTTGCCCCACATTTTTAAGACTAGCTGATACTTGGGGGTGACGCATTAAGTGTCGTGCCGGTCACTTCTACTCCCCAAAACAATTCCTGTACCCGTTTTAGGCTAGGTCGACCTAGGAGCCTGGTCAGTTTAAAAAAAATCTGACTCAGTAAGGATTTGAACCACTGACCACAAGGCTGATCAGCAAGTGTGCTATCTACTGCACCACTGTGGCTTCCCAGGAAGATAAGGGGGTTGGTAGGTATTCATGAAGAAACTCATCATCATCAAGTGCCCTGCCAGCTGGAGTTGGTGTTCATGCCTCTCCACAGATCTCTTTCTGCCTCTGAAATGTGTTTGGTCATGAAATCTTGGGAAGATAATGTGGTGGTTTCCCCTCGCCTTCCACATCCACATGGGGTCTGTAACCTCTGCCTTTAGCAACCATTTCCGACTGTCCGGACTGCTCTGCTCAGCTGCAGACTTGTCCACTTATCTCGGTGGATACACGGTCCCCCAGGTCCCCCACCGTGATGTGTTTCCCATCCTCTACCACTGGAAGATGCAGTTGGGATTTTCCCTTTCTGAAGTTATGGTCTATGATGGCTAAAGCTCTCCAGTACATTGAGAAGAATAAACTCGTATGTCACTGTAATCCTTACTCTCTTTCAGGTTTCCTCCTGTTTGTTCGAGGTGCGTGCAGTACGTCAGAGTCAAATACGTATGGGCTCGACTCAACGGCAACATACGCAACTTCTGGATGTTTTAACCGGCAACTTCTTTCTGCTGGGGGAATGGACCACTTTGTATATCTTCTAGTTTACCTAAGTCACTTGAAGTGGCAAGCAGTTATTTGTAAAATCTTCTTGAGGTGATTCTATTGTCAAATGTCTGTATGTGAAGATACCCAGTGACATTCTGTGTTTAGTTCAGTGTGTATGTATTGTGTGAGTGAGTGTCTGCAAGAGACTTATGAAAGTAGAACATATATATGTGAGAACAGCTATAAGAAAGTAGAACATCATATGCGAGAACAGCTATAAAAAGTAAAACATATTTGAGAACAGCTATAAGAAAATAGAACATTATATGCAAGAACTGCTATAAGAAAATAAACCATATGTGAGAACAGCTATAAGAAAATAGAATATTATATGCGAGAATAGCTATAAGAAAGAAGAACATTATATGTGAGAACAGCTATAAGAAAATAGAACATTATATGAGAGAACAGTTGTAATAAAATAGAACATTATATGCGAGAACAGCTATAAGAAAGAGACAATTTCATGTGGCCACATAATGAGAGAGACATTGGGGAAAATGTCATGATGACTGGACAGAACTGCAGGAGGCGACCATGTGAAAGCTGGATGGCATAAGATGGGGGAGGAATAACATCAACAGAGTTGATCCAGAATCACAGGGGCCAACATATGCGGAGATAGATGAGCATCTGTGCAGTTTGGCATTGCACATGATGATGATGTAAATAAAAGTGCTGGGACACAATTACTAACAGAACAGCGTGACAGTGAAACATGGTCTCGTGTGCATTTTGTGCACGTGAAAATGGCAGTTGAAAATTGAAAAGACTATATTCTTGGAACAATTTATCTAGAAAAAATGTACCATACAGCTTGTTTCCAGGACAGAACCTGTCTCGGGACAATTTAAACCTTGTATGAATGCATTTAAATGTCAGACACATTGGTCTGTTAGCTAAAACACATGTATAACTAGATATGACACACTCGTTTCAAATAGGAGCAAAGAAGATAACAATAACATATAAACCAAGAATGTTATCTTAGGAACAGTATTGTATACATTCACCTGTGATTCTCTCTTCTCTTTCAAGTATTTTTAAGTCTTTCATTGTATAATTACCATATTTATTTATTTCTTTATTCAGCTTGGACATTTTATTTCTAATAAATAATCCATCTTAAGCCATTTAAACACGAAGTAAATAATTGTAGCATTTGAGAAAATGTATTATAAAATAAATTTAACAGCACTGAAAATTAAAATTATTAAATAAATTATTGTGATATTCTAATGAAAATTCAGCAGGGACTACATTATTGAATGGTATTCTAATAAAATTCAACATGGAATACACTAATATGTGATATTTTAATGAAGATTAATATGAAAGACACTAAAATGTATTTCTAATGAAAATGCGACATGGACTACATTATTAAGTGATATTCTAATAAAATTCAACATGGCAGACATTAAATATTGTTCTAATGAAAATTCAGCATGGAATACATTAATGTGGGGTATTCTAATGAAAATTCAGCATGGAATACATTAAAGTGGGGTGTTCTAATGAAAGTTCAGCATGAAATACATTAATGTGGGGTATTCTAATGAAAATTCAGCATGAAATAATACATTAATGTGGGGTATTCTAATGAAAATTCAGCATGGAATACATTAAAGTGGGGTGTTCTAATGAAAGTTCAGCATGGAACACATTAACGTGGGGTGTTCTAATGAAAGTTCAGCATGGAACACATTAAAGTGGGGTGTTCTAATGAAAGTTCAGCATGGAGTACATTAATACGGGATAAAAAAGTCAATTGCATATCCTTTACAGGATGTCGCAGTCAACCCGAGAATTTTTTTGGCTGTCTGTAATTTCTTGGCAAGTTTACCTTCAGTAGTTTGCCATTGCTTTCTGAATGACCAGCACTCATACCATTGAATGAAAACCAGGACAAGGCAGCCTGCTTCCAGAATGCTGGCAGCTGTGTTTCAAAACACAGTATGTGGGATTATGAAGTTTGCCACACCTCCGGCTTCAATGTGGGGTATTCTAATAAAAATTCAGCATGGAATAAATTACCATGTGGTACTGGAATTTGCTAGGAATGAAGAACTGGTATATCAGCCACACATCATAGAACCCCAGTTTGACATGATCAGAAGGATAATTATCATTCGGAGGTAACATCACAAATCCTGTGCCTGAGCACTGCTCGGACCAGCAACCTTTGTTTACTCAGCTGTTGGAGACCCCCCCTTCTTATTTTGAAGACAAGACGTACAACATTTAGCATTTGATCACCTGCCGTGCTGGTGGTCTTGGGTTCGATCCTCACCAGAGTGCTTTCACATTTTTTTTAAAAGTTACCCTGGACTCCCCAAGTCAACCCATAAGATGGGTACCAAGAATTGCCTTGGGCAGTAAAAGTGACTGGGGTGATATCTCCCACATTACCCACCAAGTTGTTTGCTCTATAAATATATAGGTCTAGCTCCATATGTCCAAGGTGCCATAGGGATGTAAAAGAGACGTTTAGGTCTGTTACATAACAGGCTGCATTTGAACTCACAAAACTGGACAGTTTCCTAAGGCCGGTTAATGGAGGTGTCACATTTGTGTATATATTTGGTAGATGTTGATCAAAGGGATAAGAGTGCTCGATGTTAAACTTTTGGTGCGATGATTGCTGGGTAAGCAGTTCAGCCCCTACACTGGCATTAAGTTGGCCTCAAACATTGACTCCTCATTGAGAAAGCAATGATAAACTACTGAACTTACAATTTTCTGGCACATCACTAGCATTAGGTTGGCCTCAAACGTTGACATTTTGTTCAGAAAGCAATGGCAAACTACTGAACTTTACAAAATTACAACATCCTGCAAAGCACATGCAACATTCATTATTATTTTGGTAGTTTCAGCACTTGGTTGACATGTAATACATTTCTTGTATTCCTATCAATGAAAATTAAAGCAGTGATTGTTGATCACTTGGTGTGTGTTGTGGTGATCACTCGGTGTGTGTTGTGGTGATCACTTGGCGTGTGCTGTATTGATGAATTGGTATGTGCTGTGTTGATCAATTGGTATGTGTTATGTTGATCACTTGGTATGTGTTGTGTTAATCACATGGTGTGTGTTGTGTTAATCACATGGTGCGTGTTAAGTTAATCACATGGTGTGTTCTGTGCTAATCACTTGGTGTGTGTTGTCAGCTTTCTAAGAACTTAACTAGTTTTACTAGATCAGGGTGACTACTGTCATTTACATATTTGTTCCAAAGCAGTTTTCTGTCACAGTCTTGTGATGTGATAGCACCATCACATTTAATGCGTCTTAATAATGAATGGGGTGGCCAATCTTTCCCTCACTTAGCAAGTGACAAGTCCAGGTTTCAAACCTGCATCCAACCATGCTCATGACATAACCATCTCACTTCCCTTTCAACTTTGTCTATGCAACCAGAGCTGGGGACAGAAAGTGCTGTAGATGCTTTGCAGTCTGCCATCGCAGTAAATAAGGCAATTATTTATGATTTGGTTCCAAATGTTGCTGTATGTAGACGGGGCGCGGTGTTGGGGTGAGCGCCCAACATTGCTTAAATACCCCAATGGCTCGTGAATACATAACTTCTGCAGCAGTCCAATTCCTGGCCTTCATGTGGCGGAACTGTTTTAACTAACAGGAGAAGGGGCGACGGCGAATTTCTGGCGCCGAAAAATAACCAGTATGCTCTAGATGTGTATGCATGTACATGCATGCACAGACACGTGTGTGCACGCGTACACATCTACATTCGAGTGAGACCACAGTCTACTCTAGCAGAGAAAGGTGCTGAAGACGGAGGCAACCAGCCAGGAGGCACACCACAGAAATCAGGATGCCACGCAATCACGCAAAATGGAATATGTCGACTACTGCTAAATGTTATGGTGCTCGCCCTGCTTTGTACCCCCAGGCAGGTGCAGTGCCAGGCCCTATGTCTCGAAAGGGTCCAACCACAACTACTGGAGGTCCTTCTCAGATGTCCTGTGGAGCCAGGGGACATGAGAATAGGACGACTGACCATACTAAACAAAGACTTATAATAATGCACTGGAATGCGGAGGGAGTCAGAAAAAAAAAATAGAATTAGAAAACATCTTGGACCAAGAAAAGTAAGCATATGTTGCCTGCAAGAAACTCACCTCAACGAAAATATAGCCTTTAAAATCAGAGGCTACCAGTGTTACTGGTCTGACCGAAAGGACAGGCGAAAAGGTGGGATACTGGCCCTTGTAAATAATAACATCATTGCTTCCCAAATCGAAGTCTACATGGAAGAAGCTGAGTATCAGACACTAAAACTTAAGACAGGTAATACAGACCTACATCTGATCAATTACTACTGTCCAAGTGACCGCCCACAGCCACTGGACACACTACCATTAAAAGAAAAAATGATTGTGTGTGGCTATTTCAACAGCCACTCGCAGAGCTGGGGCTATGATCTTATGGAGACTGGAAGACTGGCAGGATGAGAATATATTCATCTTGATTAACAAGCCGTCCGACCCACATACTTTCTACTCGAGATCATGGTACACTACAACTACACCTGACCTGGCTTAGAGACCTGAACACTGAGAAAGACATAAATAAAGTAGTTGAAGAGTTTGGGAAATGCATACTACAGGCAGCGCGAGAAACAGTACCAAGAGGAGCCCGTAAACAATATAAACCCTACTGGAGTAGTGAACTGGAACAGTTGCATAACGATGTGGAAGTGTGTAGAAAGCAAGCAGAGGCCACACCCAGCCAAGAGCACCACAATAAATTCCAGCACGCAAAAGCCAAATTTCAAAGGGCCAAGCTGCAGGCTAGACGGAGTCTCTGAACTTTGAAAAAGACAGGAAATTGTGGAAGTTAATAAAACAACTTAACGATGAGGGCACAGGGAGAAACTCAAAAATTGCGCTACTTAAAGATGGAAACATCTTAACAAGAAAGCAAGCAGCTGACCATTTTGCGGACTCATTCGCACTAGATAACAATATCAAAATTAGTCCAGAGAAACAACAAGACATTCGAGAGAAATTACAACATACAGGACAGAAGGAAATAGTACATGAGGTTCTGGAGGCACCCATCACAATTAGCGAACTGGAGCTAGCCATATCAAAACTGAAAATGAGAAAGTCACCAGTAGCTGATGGTATCTCCAATGAATTGATCAGGAACATAGGAACAGAGCCCAAAGCAAAGCTGTTGCAGATCTTCAATAACAGCTAGACCTTAGGCAGTGTTCCACAGGCCTGGAGAGAAGCAATCATGATACCCCTCCTAAAATCAGGGAAAGATGGTTCCATTGCCTCTAGCTACAGACCAACTAGCTGTCTCTGCAAAACACTGGAGCGCATCATCAATCACAGACTGCAGTGGTACATTGAAAGTAAAAACATCCTTGTGCCACAGCAGGCTGGCTTTAGGCAGTGCTACTCTACGGAAGATCAGACAACCTACCTCTCTCAAGAAAGTGAGGATGCATTCCAAGAGAAGAAGCTGGTGCTTGCGGCATGGATAGATCTGAAGAAAGCCTTTGACAAAGTCTGGAAAGGTCTGATGGAGAAACTGCAAAGTCAATGGAAGAATGTACAAATGGGTGAAAGCATACTTGCACAACAGAAGAGCCCGAGTACAGATAGATAGACTCAAGAGCAAGAAAGTACTACTGCGTCACGGTGGTCCCCAGGGCGGAGTCTTGTCCCCCACACTTTTTCTAATCTTCATCAATGATCTCGTTGCTAATCTACCACATGGAATTAAAGCGGCAATGTACGCCGATGACCTGGTTTTATGGAGCACAAATGAACATGCATCAGTGGCCACCAAATTGCTACAAAGAGCTGTAGATACATTTGCTGCATGGGCAAATAGATGGTGTGTCAGCATAAACACTAACAAGTGCAGCACCACTCTATTTACCCTCTCTTCAAAACAAAAGGCAGGGATCGTCCAGATAAATGGAACACCCCTAAGAGAAGATAAAGAACCAACATACCTTGGAGTAACATTTGATGGCAGGCTGACATGGAGAAAGCACGCCAACAAAGCAGTAGCAAAAGCCAGAAGGAAAATAGCCATCCTCAAAAAGCTAAGTGGAACCAGATGGGGAGCCAGTGGGAAAATACTTAGCAAAGTTTACCAACAGAGCATACCACCACACCTGGAATATGGGTCAACTGCGTGGTGTTCAGCATAAAAAACCACACTACAAGAGCTGGACAAGGTGCAAAATCAAGCACTTAGAGTCACCACAGGAGGGATGAGATCAACCCCTATAGTGGAAATGGAGAAGATGGGGAGGACACAAGCACTGAGTGAGCGCAGAGATACGAAAACGCTAACTACAAGCAGAAAAGTTCCTCAGCTTGCCAGGCCACCCTATGAAGAACAGATTTGAAAACCTAGCTATGGGGCGGTTGAAAAGAAGTAGTTTTATCCACCAGGCCAAACGACTCTGCAGAGAAACCACCGATCTGCCCACAGTTGGTATCCCCCTAACAACTATTCCAGAGCGAACTCCATGGAAAGATGAGTATAGACTATCATTACAAATCCAGACAAAAGTGAGAGGAATTATTTGACAAGGAAGAACAGAACAGTGTGCAGCGCAGAACAGGCACTCTCAGCTTCCTTGATGAAGAATACCCACAGGACCTCTGGATCCGAGTCTACACAGATGGGTCGGCACAAAATGCTGTTAGAAATGGAGGAGCGGGAGTGTACATAGAATACCCAAATAATTCTAGGGACACAGCCAGAGTCCGACAGGAAAGTACTGCCATAACTATGATGCTGAAATTGAGGCAATCAAGATACTAGATAGCAACAGAGAAATTACTAAATACCAGCAATGGTACACAACCTGTGGTGCTACTGACAGATGCAAAATCAGTAATCGAGGCGCTCCTGTCTGGGAAATTGCCAGTACTAAGGACACTACTTTCTGAACTTAGCAGTCAGCATAAGGTCACCATATAGTGGATACCATCCCACTGTGGAGTACCCGGAAACGACAGAGCTGATCAATTGGCTAAGGAAGGAGCCAAAGAACAGTCTGATGTGCCTGTTACATACAACCAAAAGAAAAGAATGATCAAATCAGTCAGAAAGCCACCAAAACCTGCTCAAGATGACTACCACGTAACGGACAGACCAGAACAAGTCATTATTCTGCGCCTCAGAACAGGACAATAGATTACGCAACCACATGTATACAAAATTCAAGATTGGTGAAACAGCCATGTGCACATGTGGATTGGCGTCGCAGACAGCAGAGCACATACTCCAAGACTGCCCAAAATATAACGCATCTAGGCAAACCTTCTGGCCTAGAGAGACGACAGTGGAAGATAAACTCTATGGACCACTGTGTGAACTGAAAAAGACAGTTAAATTCATACAAGAGACAACATTGCAGATATAGACATATTTCAAGCGAACGAAAGAAGAAGAATTTATAATTTGTCATCGAACATGGATGTCCCAGCACCCAGGACATGCCGACATATATTCCGTCATTCTCATGAACTAGTGAATTGTGCAGAAACATACTTTCATTGACGTTGGTTTCGTTGGCGTCTATTCCACCCTCTATCACGATACTTCCTGCAATTATAAATATATTTTCCTGGAGAGGATTATCTAATAATATATTCTGACGGATCAATGCAGCGAGGTGTGATTTCAGCATGGGGCTTCACAGCTGTATGGAGGGACAAAACGATGGCAAAAATTAAAACACTGGCTGAAAGATGGACTCCTGAAACTCCATTCAATAAGGCAGCTATCATAACTGACATAAATATCAATTAGGGAACCTTTTGATGCCACTAAGACAGTTAATAAATAAATAAATACACGTGTCTGGCGCTCATGGCAGTTGAAGAAATCTCAATCCTTACTTCCTTGCTTCTACTTCTATGAGCATTGAACAATACACATGTACTTATTTATGGACCATCATTCATACTGACTCGCAGTCCATGTCCCATCTTACTGACTCGCAGTCCATGTCCCATCTTACTGACTCGCAGTCCATGTCCCAAAAGTTTCAGTCTGGATATTTATAGTACAAAGAAAGGTCGGCACACACTTTCAAAATCTGAAACGGCTCCACTGCCCAGGCCATTCCGAAGTTCGTCTAAATGAAAGGGCCGATTGGCTGGCCTCCTGGGGAAACACCAGATATTGAGCAAAGGAGACGTGATGCTGTCTGTAAATGATTACCTGTTGCTGAAGAAAACCAGAAATCAACGTATGTGTTTGTGGCTACAATTGTTGTAATCTGAGACCCAGTTTGGCACTAGCAATAACTATAACTACTGCAGTAGAGGACGAAGCAGAGACACATAATCAGTTGACCACTGATACTGTAAGTATCCGACGCCTTCTCTGAGAGACTGCGCACATTGTTAGGGCATATTATGAGTGCTATGACGTTAGTCTTGAATGGCATTCTCTTCTGTCTGGCTGTGAAAGATGGACGTTGAGTAATGAGATAGTCAAGAAACTGGAGATATTGTTTTATAGAAATTTTGAGATGGTCAAACATCGGTATTGGGTGACATCTTCTGTCTGGCTGTGAAAGATGGACGTTGAGTAATGAGATAGTGAAGAAAACGAGATATTTATATAAATTTTGAGTGTCAAACATCGGCATTGGGTGACATCTTCTGTCTGACTGTGAAAGATGGACGTTGAGTAATGAAATAGTGAAGAAACTGGAAATATTATTTTATAGAAGAATGTTGAGAGTGTCAAACATCGTATTGGGTGACATCTTATGTCTGGCTGTGAAAGATGGACGTTGAGTAATAAAATAGTAAAGAAACAGGAGATATTGTTTTATAGAAGAATGTTGAGAGTGTCAAACATCGGTATATATCCCGGGAAGGTTAACCCGGTCAATAAATGCCCGCAGGTGTCGGATGTGTCGGCCTAACGGCGCAAGAACGCAGGTCTGCTGTAAACAGGCACAACGCAATCACGCCCGGAAACAAAACTCCGGATGAACGCAGAGGAACAAACATGGGTATTGGGTGGCATCTTCTGTCTGGCTGTGAAATATGAGTTTTGAAACAGTGAAGAATGTTAAAAATGTAAACAGAGACGGTTAGTCGCGGTCCCAGCTTCATGGCAAATTGTCGCCCCATTATGCTCCGTTCCGTTGCCAGTGAATATCACACAAAATGCTCTTCACTGCCCCACGTGAAAAATGAACAGACAGGAGTCTGTTCTCGACAAACCAACAGCCTGCACATGTATACTACTACCTAATGCCGCTGCCAGAATGCCAAAACAAAAGTCTGCCACGAAAAATACAGACCATCTTTGATGGAAGCGGCAGTCACTAGAAAACCGAACAGCCACACATTACTGCATAAGGAAACCCAGTTAGTTCAGCGACCGACCAGCCGGCCGCCATATTTCTGAACATGCGATTCACCCAACAAACAACCGCTGACAGATGTAAATGCACTCCGCACTGTGTCAGGGTTTTGAGATTTGCAAACGTTACTTTATCACTAAACAAAACACACACAAAACTCTGTTGAAGACAAATGAAATTTAATAATGCAGATGAACGGTAGAGGTGAATAGAGAAATCGAAGTTCGGCGTGGCCGAATGGATAATATCGCTCGCTCTTACACTTCCGGTGTGCTGATGACGGTGTGCTACACTGATAAGTTGGACTAACATGTTGACTTATCGCCCTTGAATTGGAGACGTTAATTGCAAGTACCTCAGAAGTCGGAGTGTGTTCGTCTGCTGGAGAGGGACACGGGTAATAGGGAAAGCTAGCACGCACAGACGGACAATAAATAATAATATGAGCAACATCAACTTCTTTTAAAAAAATCATTTGACTCAGCGGATTGAAGAATCGTGACCGCCGATTCCTGGTTCAGATCAGACACAGTGAAAGAAGAGGAATGCCTATTAATACTATTATATACGTGGTTAGTGAGGATCATTACCATCGCACTCCGGACAGGCACATAAATGCCCCGATCTCATCTTTAACAATTTTCTGACCAGAGAATGTAACAGGAAACGAATAGGCCGATACCATTCCTTTATGCGACGAGCTACATTATGAAAGAACTCATATCTGGAGATGCTGATATAATATCGGGTGTTTGTAAAGCCTCATTACACTTTGTATGTAGAACAAATATGAAAAATTAAGTACATGACGTCATCAAAATATGTGCTTTACTTTACAGTCCACCGTGAAGCAGTTTGCAGCGAATCTGTCGAATATGAAAGAATATGAAGAGACGTCTACAGTCGTGTCTTGAAGCCCGCGGTGGACATTTCCAACACCTGTTATAATGAATATTTCAATGGTACTTTGCAGCTTCCCGAAAACAACGTTAGACCATAGCAGTGACTACAGTAACTAATGTAACAAATTTGTTTGGCACATTTTTTTAGGGGAAAACGCAGGCGGACATTCAGTCAGGCTGCCACTGGTACCATCAGCGCACGGGTTCTTCGTTGGCTACCGAAGAAGGGGAATGAGCACGCGTGGGAATGTCCCGATCGCAATGATGTTGATTCTTGATTTCATATTTGCCCCTTAACATCCCCGTCAGCGTACAGCGGGACTGATGACACCAGTTCTGTGTTGATTTACCAAGTGTCTTGTGAGCTTGACATATTCATGTCTGGCAGCACACCACCCCCCCCCCCTTCTCTCTCTCTCTCTCTCTCTCTCTCTCTCTCTCTCTCTCTCTCTCTCTCTCTCTCTCTCTCTCTCAGTCACGTTCATCTCCCTCACTCTGGACAAGGAAGCAGATTCCCAAGTGTCCTTACTCCGATTCGTAGACAGAAAAAAAACTTTCCACCCATTCAACTAGCCTCTGTGGCGTTAGTTATATTTATAGTGGTTCATGGTGCTTGTTAAGCTTCTCTCGGTTTCTGCGCCAGTGTTAGCTGGCTTATTGATCTTGAAGAGTTTATGCCTGTGACGTCAGCATGGGGATTGGCCGGCGGGTTCTCCTTTGTGTCCATCTCCTCTAGCGGTTTCTTTGGTCAATATTGGCTTCTGGTTCGTCGTTTTCGATATGATGCAGCCCTTATGTTGTTGTTGTTTGTCCATCAAGAATGATGATGACCATTCATTTCATCCAGTGGGGTTGAAGGTGTGGAGCCGTGGGTTCTAAGATGGCTGATAAGGCCTATTTTGGCTCGACATGTTCTTTGACAATGTGGACAAAGAATGCTTGACGTCTCTGGAGGAGGATTTCCTGCAGTGGTTTTTCTGTCCTGCCTTTTCGTCACAGCTCTTGCAGTCCTGGTTGCCTCACATATGACTGCACCTTTGTGCAATGATGCACGCCACGAATTTCGGTCTCTGGCTGCAGCCTCCCAGGTGTCATGATGAATTCCAAAAGCATTCAATGAAATTTTCAGAGTGTCTTTAAAACGTTTCCTCTGGCCACCTTGGGAGCGTTTACCACAACGCAGTTCGCTGTAAAAAATTCGTTTAGGGAGCCTGTGATCTGGCATGCGAGTCAAGTGACCAGCCCAGCGAATCTTATTCTTCATCAGTAGAGTGTGGATACTGGGCATGGATGCTCTTTCTAGGACTTCAGTGTCTGGAATGTTGTCTTGCCATTTAATCTTCAGTAGCTTCCTTAGGCAGACTGTGTGGAAGTGGTTTAATTTCCTAGCGTGTCGCTGATAAATAGTCCAGGTTTCACAAGCATATAGGAGTGTGGATAATACAACTTCTTTGTAGACTTTTAGCATTGTTTGCAGGCTTATTCCAGTTCTGTCCCATACATTCTTGTACAGTCTGCCAAAGGCCGCACTGGCCTTGGAGATTCTTGCATTCACTTCGTCATCGATTGTGGCAGCTTGTGACACGGTGCTACCAAGATAGGTGAATTTGTCCACAACACTTAGTCTATGATCATTCACTTTGATATTCGGCACAGTGTGATTATTCCCTGGAGCTGGCTGGTACATAACTACAGTCTTCTCCAAGTTGATATTGAGCCCAAAGTTGGCACAGGCATGTGAGAAAGCTGAAACATTATGTTGCATGTCCGCCTCTGAGTTGGCGTATAGAGCGCAATCATCAGCAAACAGGAGCTCTCTGACGGTGTCGCTGTTAATTTTGGTCTTAGCTTTCAGCCTTCTGAGATTGAATAACTTTCCATCCATAGCTACGGTAGTTGATGTCTATTCCAATGTCGTCGTTCTCGAAGGCATTCATCAACATGGCTGAAAACATGAGGCTGAACAGTGTTGGTGCCAGGACACATCCTTGCTTCACTCCATTGGTGACAGGAAAGGGTTCAGACAGTTCACCATTTTCCTGTACTCTTGCCTGCATGCCGTCATAAAATAGCCGCACTATTTGGACAAACTTTCGTGGACAGCCATATTTTGCCATAATCTTCCACAGTCCTTCTCTGCTGACTGTATCAAAAGCCTTGGTAAGGTCAATGAAAGTGGAGAACATTTCGCAGTTTCTGTTCCTGACATTTCGTTTGCAGCTGCCTTGCAGCGAAAATCATGTCAACAGTTCCACGTTCTTTTCTGAAGCCACATTGACTCTCAGGAAGAAGACCTTGATCGAGATGGGCTGTGAGGCGATTGAGAAGAATTCTGGCGAGTATCTTCCCTGCAATTGAAAGCAAGGAGATGCCTCGGTGGTTGTCACAGGATTGGCGGTTTCCTTTACGTTTGTAAAGGTGGACTATTGACGCGTCCTTGAAATCTTGTGGCATGGTCTCGTTCATCCATATGTTTGTGAAGACTTGGTGAAGCTGCTCTGTTAGGACCGGCCCACCTGCCTTGTATATCTCTGCTGGGATGGAGTCAGGACCAGGTGCCTTGCCACTGGAGAGTTGCTGGATGGCTTTGTTTACTTCCACTATGATTGGCAGGTCATCAAGTGTCTCATTGGTGGGAACTTGAGGAAGGCAGTTGATGGTTTCATCATCGAAGAAGGAAGTTGCATTTAGGATTTTGCTGAAATGCTCTGCCCAGCGTTGAAGGATTTCTTTCTTATCGGTGACCAATGTTCCCCCATCTGCACTGAGGAGGGGAACTATGCCTGGTGATGAAGGACCATAGACCGCTTTCAGTGAGTCGTAGAAGTTTTTCATATCGTGTCTGTCAGCAAAGCCCTGAATTTCATCAGCTTTGCTGCTCAGCCAGGAGTCCCGAATGTGCCGAAGTTTCTGCTGCACTACTCTCTGAATGTTCTTGAAAGCATTTTTTTAATGTTGACTTTGGGTCATTCAAATGTGCCTTGAGGAGAAGATGTTTCTCGGCCAGCAATTGGTTGATGTCTTCGGAAAGTTCATCAAACCAGTCTTTATGCTTCGGGGGGGGGGGGGGGGGGGGGCTGGACCCAGGATTTCCATAGCAGTGTTGTAAATTATGTCCTTTAGGGCTCTCCATTCTGTTTCTGTATCCGGTTTAGCTTCAGCATTGGGCTTGAGGCGGTCTTCCATCATATTTTCAAACGACTGCTGCATTTTCTTGCTGTTTAGGCGGGTGACATTTAGCTTGTTTTGCATTTTCGCCCCTTGAGGACGCCGTGGTGGCCTGATGTAGATGTTCATTTTCGAGACAATGAGACGATGGTCTGTCCAACATTCGGCACCACACATGGATTTTGTCATTCGAACGTCTTGTCTGTCACTCCTCCTGACGATGACATAGTCAATGAGGTGCCAGTGTTTCGAGCGAGGGTGCATCCACGATGTCCTATTTCTCATGGGGAGACGGAAAATTGTGTTCGTAATCAGGAGATCCAATTGTTAAGGGAATATGGTTTACTCTTTTAGCTTTGCTTGTTTTATCTTTCTTTGTATGTCGACCGCAGTTAGGGTACCCACCAACCGCGGCTAGCTGGTTAGGTAGTGATGAAGCAGACAATGTTTAGGGCACCTTTTCTAGCCCCTTCCTCATGCTATGGAGGTGAGCAGTGTGGCTGCTCAGTCGCCTGCCGAATCCCACAGTAGTGTAGAACGAGGAAAGCCCGCGTATTTTTGAGGTGCATATCTATATGCACCTCAAAGGGCGATAACTCTTTTTCCCCCAAACAAGTAGGCGTGGTCAGAGTAGGTGTTGCGAAGTGACTCATCAGCGTGGATGTGGTCTAGTGACTCATCAGAGTAGGTGTGGTCTAGTGACCCCTTAAATTGTAGGTACTATAACAACATAAAAAATACAACAATAAAGAAAACAAACGAGCCAAGTAAGGTATATAATGTTTTTATTAAACCATGTATAGACAAACAATACAATGCATATTAAATAAGTAGCGGCGTAGTCGCTATATTATCACTGTCAACCTTTCATTTTATATACAGATATGACAAAGATTCACGATATTGCTGATATGTATACACTGCAGAGTCTTGTGTTTTGAACCCTATATTGGTTCCCCCACTTGGTGTTTGGGTGTTGAGTACTTCCAAAAGAGTGTCCTTGTTTAGATGAGTGTTGTGGTGTTTGGTCAAACCTTTGGTTCTGATTTTATCATAATCTCCGACACAAATATACGTCTTACTACAAACGACACCATCCCCTTCCCTTCGTACTCTAGTTTAAAAAGCCCGGGGGTTCTCTTTTCATAGGCTTTGATATCCACACAGTCCTGACAGGTAGTAGTAGTAGTAGTTGTATGAACAGGGCAGGTTTCAGACGGGAACCACTGATTATAGACTCTGTCATATTCTTCTCGTAGGTGTGGTCTAATCACTTCAGAGAGTGAATCGGCACTAAGGGTCAAGTAGAGAGAGTCAGTGTCCATTTCAGTGAGTTGGTAGTCTTCTTTAGAGATAAATTTATCTAGAAAGTCATAATAAAAAGCTAGCATGCGCAACTTGGCATACTTGATAAACGAAAAAACCTATTTGTAGAGGTAGATCCCAGACAGTTTTCTTTTTTAACGTTTCTAACTTCGAAAAGATCATCTGTAATACCAGTCATGCTTTTGAACCTGGGGTTATTGAGTACTTTGATAGTGTCTTTTCCCTGACAGTAGGAGACGTCGGTATGTTTGGCTTTATTAGTTAACGTTTTGCCGTAAGCGGCGTTACCTAACAATTTCATCGTGTCGGCTGTAATACTTCAGCTGGATTTTTGTCCCCTTGGCGACGGGCATTAGACACTGTTTCCCCAAATTGCTTTAAAACAACTAACCGGTCGATACTCTATTGTCTGGTAGATGTGTGTAACTAACAACCCATGGGCTAGATAGCACTTTAAAAGAGGGGTGGCTAATAATATTTTCTTCCCGAAATAACTACCAATCAATGTCCGTCGTGGGGTAGTCACTAGTTTATTTTTTATGGCGTATTCTTTCATAAACTCCCCAATATCGTCTCTCGACACTTCCGTGTTCTTAAAAATAGGGGGCATTTCGGCAAAGGACTCTTGTAAATCAGTCGGGGTCTCTATATCGCATTCAACCAACCCGAAAAAGGTATCACTTTTTACAGCCTCGATGATCTGGTTTTCACTCAAAGAACCCCAAGGAAGTTCTGACGGTGGAAACTTTCTCTTCAAGAAACACTTGATTGCTGTGTTTGATCTCTTTAGTCTCTGCCACTCACACTCCCAATAACCTTAACTGTCACCCCGACAGTTTTTTCTAGATACGGTGAATATCACAGTATTCTGGTATAGTTCTGTCTAGTGGTTTTTTATTAACGGGATTAATCGTTTTCCCAGTAGTTAGATGGCAAGATGGCTTGCCCATGGAACAAACACCCATGGAATTGGTAAGCTGTATTATTCTTTTTATCCCACCCATCTACTCGAATATGTCGATCACCAAGTTGCATCTCATGGCTATTGAATTGGGTTTTTAACTGTATGTTGTATTGTGTGACACCCAGGTTAACCACTCTCGACTACTGACGTGTGTATTTGTGTAATCTGTGTGATCTAAAACCATCCTCGCAGTTTCTATATATGGGGAAGTCTGTTGGCATATCTTTCATAAGAGACCAAAGGTATAAGGCATTCGCATCAAACCCTTTAATACTTTTACTGGTTTATTACCCCTGATAAGGGTCTCATTGACTTCGTGGTAACGATGAAAAATGATACTCGGCCCACCCACCACTATTATCTCGTAACAACTTGTGCACCTTCTCCTCCTTCTTCGAACACAAAACAAAAGAAACATCTTTATTCATGGTGTTGAATAGGTACTGTAGAGTAATACCGGGGACTGAGATGGCCTGCTTTACACATGTCTATTTTAACTCGGCATAAAAGGCTACTTGTTTGTCCAGGGCTTTTAGAAAGGGGGACATGTCTTTGATGTTGTACCAAATTAAAACATCCCTCAACGTAGTAATCTTATTATCGATCCATGCTTTCTGACAAATGCCGTATTCTGCTTCGGAAATGTTACGGTTTTTAAGTCTTGAGAAAAACGCCGTATGTGGTGGTTGGGTTGTCTCATTTAACTTTCCCAGCTCGGTCAGATACTCGTACAAAAAATAGCCTTTTGTCTCTTCTATACCAAACGAGACCAGATATTGCGCATAGCTTACCCCCGGGACCAGAAAGTTGGAGACGTCAAGGAATTTTAACCTTTCTGTCGCTATGCACATAAAATTATTATTTCTTTTGACTATAAACTTGAATGGGTTAGCCTCCCGATCAAGGAAATATTGTATCAAATAAGATTACAGGAGGTTAATGTCATATTTTCCGCTATTCAACCCAAACAGAGGGAGCCCCATCAAATAGGAGTCGAGCCTTTCACTTAATTTTGGGTGGTCACCTAATTGTGCAAAGGTTGACTCGAACTGTTTTAGTAAAGCTCATAAGACCTAGCAGATATTTCATGGAGATAGTCCATCATTTCATTTACGAGGACCTGTGGATCACCTGTGGTAATGAAACATTTAGGGGTGTCGAACCCAGGGACATTAGAGGCGACCGCACACGAGAGGGGGACGTGTCTGGCTATAAAGGTCGTCGACTTTGAGTCAGCTGGTAAATTTGCAATGGAGAAGAAAGATTCCATGTCATAGCATGCTCTATATGGGAAAATAAAGTTTTCGTCCACATCAAACCCGTGTTCACATAGCAATTCCAAGATGGATTCAGTCGGGCCATAAATCCCGACTTTATATGTTTCAATGGTAGCTATGCCTTTCCACGTAAGTTCGTGGGGTGTCAGTCGCCAGTACATTTTAAACAACTTGCCGCATTTCCCACAGGAAAAACACAGAGCGGTCCTGTTAATATCAACAATATACATGAAATGGTTTTCGCGTAGAAGGAGATTCAGTATATCTGTATGTGTACTAGTACTTCTAATTTTTGGAACCAGAAGTTCCTCCTCTATAAAACTAAACACATTGATTTATATTTCATAACATTCTTCTACCGCAGGTAAATCAACTAAATTGACCCCGGTGAAATCCTTGTGGGATTTCAACCCTTTTTAGCGCACCCATTCTTTGAACAATGTTCGTGTGTGTTTTCAAATATCCCTAACACCCCTTCCCCCTGATTTAAACACAGATATACAGCGAAATATACACAAGTTGTCTGTGTATGGCTTACCATTTGAGTCGAGTTGAGGAGTATTAATAAATTTATTTTGTGTGATAAAGTCGGGAATTGGTTCTAAACAACAACCAACAGGGAATTCTACCAGTTTATAAACATAAAAAGTTATACTTGGTATTGATTCGTCATAGTATTTTGTATCTGGTCGGGTTAGTGTCGCTGAATTCACCAAATCAGCAGTGTTTAGCTTGGTTACAAACGCCTCAAAATCAGATCTATTGTTCACTAAAAATGGTAAAGTAAACAATGAAGAATTATTCGGACTGGCATGGTACAACCGTAGGGCTTGTGTCTCTCGATGTTTCAAGACTATGTGCAGACTGGGGATTATTTTAAATCGAGAGTTTTGAACATTAAAAAGCGGGAATAAACGAGAACCCCAATCTGTCGTCATGTCAGTATCTGGTCGGTTAAAAAATGTCCATTCACAGAGATAGCGACCGTGTCGTATGTGTGACCTAATCGTGTTCCAATGGTCATTATATACAACCCTAACATCTGGGGGTAATTTCTGCAATGAAAGATATTCAGTAGTTGTGTTAACACCAGAGGTTCCTGCCTGGTCTTCTGCAGCCATGGCACGTAGTTGATCAGATGTCGACAAAGTATCTGTTGATAGTGCGTCACTTGGTGTGGTACCAGCTGATAGCTGAACATCTGTTGACAAGGTACTTGGTATTGATACTGCTGCGTCACTCGGTAAGGCACTAGATGATGATGGTTGTTGCTTATTATTAGTAGGCGACAGATTATCGCCCCCACCATCCGACAGGGCACCTGGTGTTGTGGGTTCTGCGTCACTCACCATGGTAGGTGTTGGTAACTGAGTCTTGTTAATAGACGAAACATGATCACCTATACTACTCGACAAGATACTGGTCGCTGATTGGTCATTGTTAGTCACCAAACCATGACCTATCGCACCAGATGACAAGACACATGTTGATTGTTCAGGTATTTTCTGACGTTTACCAGTAGATTGTTCGTCTATGGTCGGATCTCTTCTCCTCTTGCGACTTGGGGTTTGTTGATTATTAGCAGACATGGGGTTAGATGATGGTTGAGTGGTCAATGCCTCACTGGTTATTGTTTCGTGTTCAATCTTTATGTGACGTATCAAATTATCAGTTTCGTATAACTACGATCGCAAAAATCACAATTAAAAACAACTCCAGAATGAGTACTTGTATGGTGTCGACGTAAAGTAGTAGACCGTGTGAAGTTTTTATTACACAAACGACATCTGTTGTTCTGCGTAGCTGACATTCTCAATACACCAAATAGTTTATAAAATGGCTGAAGTATTTGTGAATGTTATTCAGGCATACAATGAAGTTTTGTGAGACGAAAAAATTAGATGTGTTGAATCGTAAACATGAGACGGTGATTCTGTTGTACACAATATGGCAACTGATCAAACATGTATTTGAGAATACCACAGACTACTTATTGTCTGATTGTGGGCGGTTAATAATGGTAATGTCTTTGGGGAGATATTTGAGTAAGAACTCCTTGTACAATAGTAATGAACAAATGCCAACCAGTTTTATACGAGTACATTTCTGTATCAGAAGACACGGTTGTTAAAGTCCATTGAATTTAATATCCGTTGAATAAAAACATCCTTCTTCGTTGACTGCGAAAATGAGAAAAGACTTGGCCTTCGTTTCGTCACTGTTTTTGATACTGTCTGCCTGAGAGAGGTGTACATCTGAAATGAACAACGTTCTGTCAATAAGAATCAACCAATCAGAGAACAGATAAGAAATTAACATCAAATCACAAATGGCATATCTCCTGTAGTGACCAACGTTCTGACTGCCTGATATTATGAATCAACCATTGATTGGTAGTTATTTCGGGAAGAAAATATTATTAGCCACCGCTCTTTTAAAGTGGTATCTAGCCCATGGGTTGTTAGTTACACACATCTACCAGACAATAGAGATTGACCGGTTAGTTGTTTTAAGCAATTTGGGGAAACAGTGTCTAATGCCCGTCGCCAAGGGGACAAAAATCCAGCTGAAAGTATTACAGCCGACACAATGAAATTGTTAGGTAATGCTGCTTATGGCAAAACGTTAACTAATAAAGCCAAACATACCGACGTCTCCTACTGTCAGGGAAAAGACACTATCAAAGTACTCAATAACCCCAGGTTCAAAAGCATGACTGGTATTACAGATGATCTTTACGAAGTAGAAACACTAAAAAAGAAAACTGTCTGGGATCTACCTCTACAAATAGGTTTTTTCGTTTAACAGTACGCCAAGTTGCGCATGCTAGCTTTTTATTATGATTTTCTAGACAAATTTATCTCTAAAGACGACTACCAACTCACTGAAATGGACACTGACTATCTCTACTTGGCACTTAGTGTCAATTCACTCTCTGAAGTAGTTAGACCACACCTACGAGAAGAATATGACAGAGTCTACAATCAGTGGTTCCCGTCTGAAACCTGCCCTGTTCATAAAACTACTACTACTACCTGTCAGGACTGTGTGGATATCAAAGTCTATGAAAAGAGAACCCCCGGGCTTTTTAAACTAGAGTACGTAGGGAAGGGGATGGTGTCGTTATGTAGTAAGACGTATATTTGTGTCGGAGATTATGATAAAATCAGCACCAAAGGTTTGACCAAACACCACAACACTCATCTAAACAAGGACACTTTTTTGGAAGTACTCAACACCCAAACACCAAGTGGGGGAACCAATATAGGGTTCAAGACACAAGACTCTGCAGTGTATACATATCAGCAACATCGTGAATCTTTGTCATATCTGTATATGAAAAGAAAGGTTGACAGTGATAATATAGCGACTACGCCGCTACTTATTTAATATGCATTGTATTGTTTGTCTATACATGGTTTAATAAAAACATTATATACCTTACTTGGCTCGTTTGTTTTCTTTATTGTTGTATTTTTATGTTGTTATAGTATCTACAATTTAAGGGGTCACTAGACCACACCTACTCTGATGAGTCACTAGACCACACCCACGCTGATGAGTCACTTCGCAACACCTACTCTGACCACGCCTACTTGTTTGGGGGAAAAAGAGTTATCGCCCTTTGAGGTGCATATAGATATGCACCTCAAAAATACGCGGGCTTTCCTCGTTCTACACTACTACTTCCCACTGCTGCTCCGGTCAGTAGAAGACGACCATATGGCCTGAGCCGCCTGTGTGCAGGTCTGCGACTACGGCTGCCAGCGTACCCACGCCTTCCGCTTTGCCGCTCGCCACAGGGCTTGAAGGTGATATGTGACGTTGGATGAAGAATGACTTGCGCGATGACTTGGATTAAAGTGCAGCCCTTATAAGGACTATTTATTGATTTGCGGATCACATTAGTGCCGCAAATTCAGCCATTTTCTCTAGAAGCTTTGCCTTATCTTCTTCATATTTTTTGAGTCGCTTTTCTTCTTCTATCTTACTTTTCATGTCTAAGTCTTTTTTCCATTCGATGTAGTCTTCATCATCTGTGCCCCAATCAACTTCAGATTCCTCTTCAGGTGTTTGGCGGGATACTGGTTTCCCCTTCAGTTGCTTGGACATCGTGGTTGGACTGCTGGCTTTAACTTGCGGTTTCTGATTGGTCTTTGATTTGGCTTCAGCTTGTGGCTTCTTTCCTTAAAGTCACATATATTGTATATTATATTCGTCCTGAGCCTCTCTTAAAGCTTTGATGATAGCTATAGAATAGGCGTGTTCAGTCACAGGAGAGTGACCAGCGCATGCGCACAGCTTGCCATGTGACCCTGCGTCATTTCCAAGTTTGTAAACAAATCTTCAATCTGGAACTAAAAGGGAGGAGGCAGACCCTGGACAGGCATCGAGATTTGATAGTTTCTTCAGCATTCGGTAAATGTTCTTGTGTGTGGCACCGCTGTCTAAGGTATTGGCCATGTACGTGGAGAAGAAACAAACAAGAGGGTATTAATACAACAATCAAGGAAGAATATATGATAATATTTTCTTGTCCAGTCGGTAGTGACTATTTTATATACTAATAGTAATACTAGTACTAGTAGTACTACTACTAGTTAGTAGTGTTTACAGTTTAGTGTAGCTTACTTACTTTTGTTAGCAGTGTCGTGTAGAAGAACTTAGTGTAAACAATATAAAATGACACAAAGTAGTGCAGCTTTACATAACAGAGTTAAGACACATACAGAACGTTGCGGCGATTAGCCTTCATCAGCAAACAAACATTCACAAACACAACATATAGTATAGTAGTATAGTCAAGTAGATCTCCTGTGACTACATCAGAAGGTGAGGACAGGACGAGAAGAACAAAAGCATGGAAGCAATGAAGAGAACATGAGAATTAAAAAACTGTTAATTGAAAAGCATATTAGTTGAAGAAAATTTTAAACTGAAAAAAATGTCAATAGAGAAAACGTACATACTCACCTGACCACTCGGATCTGCAAGTGACCAAGAAAATCTCCGATGTATACTGATGCCAGGTGCTATGGTTCAGTGAGCACATAGAAGGAAGGGGGCGGGGTGGTCTGGCAAGGGTATCTGAGTAATCACAGCGGATGCGCTAGTGAAGTACGGGGAAGAGTCATGGACGCCTACGCCAGCTGGCATGGCACTTGATGATCATGATGATGATTCTGTCAATAATGTGAAGAAAGCTGACTAACCCAATAATGGGGAAGACATTAAGTTTCATCTGTGATTCTCTTAGCAGTTCAGCTCATGGACTGCCACTGCATACTTTTCTATACCCTGGGAGTCTCCATGGCAAAGTGGTCAAGCCATCTGACTCAGGCTCCGAAAGTTGTGGGTTCGATCCCGGGTTGCGTCCTTCGGTTCAAGAGTGCATTTTTTTCAGAGACAGCTGGGTGTCATCACTGGAGCTACGGAGTTCATCCTTTGTGCTGCGCTTTCCATGCTCTGAAAAGAAATTGAGCCTATATTGGATAAAAATCCGGTGCATTAAAGTCGACTTTTAACCCTTTAACAGGTTTTTCCTATTTCTAACTCTAAACAGGCAAGATTTTTTAGGGTTTTAGTCAGAGTTTGGGTAACGTTAGTAAAAAGATCATAACTAAGTTGTTAGTGAATGGATTTTAGTGAAATAAAGAGCAAAATGAAGAGAAATGCATGCAGATTAATAATTGTACTCACATGTCATATGAATAATCCAGTCTTGTTTGTATAATCCACATATGAACACAAATATTTACAAAATATTACACATTATTTGTGAGTGTCAGTCATATATACACTATGTACAAACACTGCCAACTGCTCACTGGCCTCCAAGATGCTGGGGAAAACAAGTGTCCTTGCAGTAGTTCACTTGGCACACATCACAGCCATACGAACTTTCAATGGTTCGTCCTGCAGGGGTACGACGTTTGGCGTGACTGCACGCCACACAGGCTTTCTTCCTGCCCTCAAACCTCATGAGCTTGTGGTTGTGGACACTTTCTGGAGCTACTGCTTGGCCTTTCCTCTTTGCTGCAGCCCTCTTCCTGCTGGAGAATCCTGCGATTAGTTGCTTACATAAATCAAGACGGAAGTCCAGAAGGGTGTAGCATTTGATGGGCTTTGCTGTGGACTGCTCGAACAGGATGAATGCATTGTTTATGCATGAATCGAAGACAAAACTGAGGAGGTAGCGCCAGTATTTTCTGCACTTCTTCAGTGTAGAGTAATACCCCCTCATTTGATCTGCCTTGTCCACCCCTCCCATGCATTGGTTGTAGAGTTTGATGACAGCAGGGCAGGACACAGGCTTTCTGGTGCGCGTGTGCCGGTCCCATAGCTCAGCAGTGTCCAATGTGTGTGAGGTATTGTTGGAGAGCATGAAGACATCCCTTTTATCATGCCACACAGTAGCAAGCAGATCCTCTTTCTGGAAGACTTGATGGTCCCCTTGCTTCATTTTTCTTTTTTCTCTGAATGCCAGAGGCAGATCTTTCCGGTTCTTTCTTACTCTTGCTGCCGCATAAGTTTTCTCTTGGAGAAGGTTAGTAAAAAGCGCAACTGACGAAAAAAAGTTATCAAAATAGAGGTGATGATACTTCCCCAAAAAGGGGGCAGCAAGCTGCATCACTACATCATGGCCCAGTCCATGCTGAATGGCACCATCTATTTTGCCACGGTAAACAGAAAACTGGAGGAGGTAACCAGTTGCTGACTCGCAAGCACACCAAACTTTCATTCCCCATTTTGTTGGCTTGGCTGGTAGATACTGTTTTAGTGCATTCCTGCCTTTGAATGGCACCATTGCCTCATCAATGGCAATTTCTTTCTTAGGTTTGTAATGTTGTAAGAAAGTCCTATTAGCCATGTCAATGAGAGGCCGAATTTTGTGGAGGCGGTCACTGCCGTCAGCTGTGTTGTTATCAGCCACATGTAAATACTGCTCCAGCTTCTTGAATCTCTTGAGCGGCATCACATTCTTCACACCTGGCATTCCCAACATAATATCTGCAGACCAGCACAATTCCAAACGAGGAAGTTTGTAGATCCCCAATAAAATGAGCAGACCAAAATAGGCCTGTATTTCGGTTGCGTTGGTTGGAACCCAGCCTCGATCATCTACTCGCTCGATCTTTTGCCTAGCATACGTATTTGTTTGATCGGCAATCATTTGAAATGTTTGTTCCTCGAAGAGTTGAAGAAAGAATGCACGCTGAGAACGATCGTCAGTTGTTATTGATAAGTTGACGCCAGTTTCTTCACTAAATTCTTCGATATTCAGTGTTGTTGTTGTGTTGCTCCAACCGTTTGCGTCGCGAGACGGCCCCGCCCGACTTTCTTCAGCGACATTTTCTGAATCAGATTCACTTTCTTCAAAGTCCGAAAGATCTGAAGTGTGCACGCTGCACACGCTGATATCACTGAGATCAAACTCCGATTCATCGTCACTTTCGTGCGTTTCAATGTCACTTAAATTGAACCCATCGAAATCGCCGCTATCGCTTGAAGAATTGAGGAAATCCATTTTCAATAACAACGCACAAAAATCCCGAAAACTAATGAACAATCTGATCAAATTTAATGAAAACACTTGCAAACGTTACCCACGCTTTCACTCTATCAGCAAGACTGGTAGAAAGGAACAGGAAGTCTCGGAAATTCACAAGATCGCATTTTTAAAATGACTAGTATTCAAAGCCGGAATCAGACGCTATGCGCGTTTTATGGCATCGGCCGGAATCGGACGCTATGCCTTGTAAAGGGTTAAGCGACTTTTCTATACCTCATTAAATAAAATAAATGATGGTACTTAACGAGAATATTATCATGTCATGAATAAAACATTATCTTTGGAAAAAAAAACTATCAGGCCCAGCAAATACATCTTCTTCTTCTTTGCGTTCATCCGGAGTGTTTTTTCAGATGTGATTGTGGTGTGTCTAAGTTATGTACCCTTGGGCCGAAACCCATAGGCCAACACATCCGACTTTTAGCGTGTTTTTTGACCAGGTAGCATTCCTGGTAGCAAATACATCTGAAAAGCTAAGTTACAAATCATCTTCTTCTTATTTGTTCACCTTCATACGTTATTACATAACTATAAATATATGAATGAATGCAAAGAAAACAGCCACCAACTTAAGCTTGTTGGCATCTCTGTTCTATAGTTTGTTCTCAAATGTAGTAGGTGTAGGCCAGAATTGTTTTCACTGTTCTGTTGGACACTCCTGCAATAAATGTTTAGCTGTCGTTTTACCACTTTCACAGTTACATTCATCAGTGTCTCATATCTTTAGTTTATTACATGTATGGTATTTCTCTTCATTCAAGTTGGTAATATGCATCATCTTTCTGGGGGCCTGAATGTCCTATGCCAGTCTGTCAGTTGTGAATGGAAACTAAGACTGATCAAATATTAATTTCTCTACATTATTGTGTGGTGCAGAAACACATTGAACCTATTCTACTGTATGGCTGTGAATCGTGGAACGTGACATAAAAATTTGGGAAAGCTTGGGAGCCAACAGAGATGTGGTTCCTGAGACATATGTTGAGAATACCTTGGACTGCTAGAGTAATTAAAAATATATGAAAGGGCTAATGAAAGTAGAACATCATATACACATACAAGAAGGAGACAAACAGCCTTCTTTGGATGTTATGAGAAAAGATGCTTTGGAGTCTTCCTCTATTCTAAAGGCATCATCAATGCTTTAAGAGGCTCAGGACGAACATGACTCTTCCTCTATTCTAGAGGCATCATCAAAGTTTTCAGAGGCTCTTGATGAACAAGAGTCTGCCTCTATTCTATAGGCATCATCAAAGCTTTCAGAGGCTCATGATGAACAAGAGTCTTCCGCTATTCTAAAGGCATCATCAAAGCTTTCAGAGGCCCAGGACGAACATGTCTCTTCATCTATTCTATCAATCAATCAATCATGTGCCATGCCGGAAAGCGTGGGCAGTCATGACTCGCCATTTCACTCGATCACCAGAGTCATGGATCAGGTCAGTGTTCCTCTCTCGACCATGCCATGTGGCCAAGCCATCCAGGTATTTTCCTCTTGGTCTGTTCCCTTCGATCTTGCCAGTTGTCACTAAGTTCTCTAATCCATTTCTTCTCATAACATGTCCACAAAAGTTTGACTGTCTACGTCTAATTTATCTAATCAATTTACGATTTTCATTTGTCTCCTGTAGTACTTGGTCATTGGTTTTTCTGCCTGTCCATGGTATTCTTTGCATTTTCCTCAGAAACCACATTTCTGCAGCCATCAGATGTTTTTCAGCTGACTGCTCATTGTCCAAGTTTTACCCAAATGGCTAGAACGCCGGACTCTCCTTTGGGAGACCTGGGTTCGATCCCTCTGTAAGGTGTGGGATTTTTTCTGTCGGGGGCAAAAAGAAAATCCTAACCTGCACAGTTTGCGGCGACTGCACTAGCCAGGCGGCCTTAATTTCTCAGGCTCAAAGACCCCTCTGCCATACACCGCAAGATACTATATTGGCAGTAAATGACAATTGACAAAAGAACAGGCTTCTATATATCCCCTCAACACTCTTTTTCTCGTTTCAATTGATATCTTTTTCTTGGTCAGAATGTTTATCATCTTGCTAAAGGCTACTTTCGCCATGGCGATATTTGTTCTAATCTCTTCAAGGCATCTCCCATCAGATGTTATGACTGTTCCGAGATAATTGTATTGATTCACTTGTTGAAGAATATGCGGTCAGGCGATAGTTCGATGATTGCACTCACCATTCACTATGGGAGAGAAAGATGGGCCTCCAGGCACGCAAACCTGCAAAAATGTGATGGTCCTTCTGCGTTCATCCGGAAAGTTTTTTCGGACGTGCTGTGATGGTTCTAACACATCTCATACTCACAGCAAGTTCCTGCTATGAGATTTGTTAATTTATTATTTTATTTATATGTAATTTATTTTGGGAGTGGCGAAGTGGTCAAGCCGTCTGACTCGGGCTCTGAAGGTTGTGGGTTCGATTCCAGGCCACGTCCTTCGATTCACGAGTGCATTTTTTCGGATACTCCTGCTGGTCATCGCTGGAGCTACGGAGTTCGTGCTTTGTGCGACGCTTTAGGCAGTTTGCTGTGGAAAGAGACTGAGCCCTACCTGATGAAATGAAGTCGACCCTGTCGACTTTTATCCAACTTTTTTTAAAATATGTAAATTTACAACTAATTACTGTGCAGATCTTTTCCTGTAACACTCCAGGTCAGAATGCCCATTTTGTATGCGGTGATTGCAAGGGGTTCAACGGTCCTTGCTAAGTATGCAAGTTGTGCTGGCAACTTCACGGAAGTTACAGAGCAAATATTACAGAAGATTCCACAAGAGAATTCAAAACTCACATACTGTCATGGAAGGTTAGTACGTAGTTACAGTTGAATATTTTCATGAACATTTCTTCTTGCGATCACTTCTTTGATGGAGGGAGTCAAGGTCTAGGGTTTATGGTATTGGGTTTGATCTCAGCTGGGAGTATTTAAAAGGAAAGAAACATTGGTATTTAATTAAATTAAATGTCCCCCTGATCTCTTGGGTAGTGAGATTGGAAGCCTAGCCTTCTTGAATAAGGGTGAAAAAATAGGAGGTCCTGTGTGCAAACAAGTGAATTGGTAAAATTATCTCAGAACAGTCATAACATATAATGGGAGATGCCTGGAAGAGATTAGAACAAGAAAGTAGCCTTTTGCAAGATGAAAAACATATTGACCAATAAAAAGAAGTCATTTGCCATGAGAACAAGAGTGTTGAGGTGCTACCTGTACTTTTGTATGGATGTGAGGCGTGGACAAATGAGCAAACAGGCTGAAAAACATCTGATGGTTGTGGAAATGTGGTTTCTGAGGAAAATGCTAAGAATACCATGGACAGACAGAAAAATCAATGACCAAGTCCTACAGTAAACAAATGAAAATCTTAAACCGATTAGAGAAATTAGACATCCATCCATCATGTGCCATGCCGATAAGTGTGGGCGGTCATGTTTTGCCATCTCACTCGGTCACCAGAGTCGTGGATCAGCTCCATGTTCCTGTCTCGATTATGCCACATGGCCAAGCCATCCAGGTAATTACTTCTCGGTCTTCCCCTTGGTCTCATCCCTTAGATTTTGCCAGTTGTCACCAAGTAAATTAGACATAGTCAAAATTTTTTGGACACATTATGAGACAAAATAAATTGGAGAACTTGGTGACAACTGGCAAGATCAAGAGCCGCCCTGTCAGGTCTCCAAGTCCCTGTGTGTCATTTGGATGACTGCCTCCACTGGTGGCCCTGACAAAATCAAGCGCAGATACTACACCTGGATCTTAAAGGGCATTTGCAGTATTTTCCTGTTAACATGACGAACACAGGGTTCGAACCCTCATCTGACCAAGCTGTTAACATTATCTGCGTAGCTCCATAGCAATGACTCAAACATGCCAGCAAATCTCTATCATACATTTTTTATATTTACCAGTTTTAAACATTTGTAAAGCTGTCAGGGTGTTGAGTAGGTACGGACAGGACATAGAGAGGACAAAGGGGCAGAATAGAGGTAATGACATATAGGACATAGAGAAGGACATCTACAGGGTAGTAGATAAAGTAGAGACCGAACATAAGTCAGGACATAGAATGGTCATAAGACAGGACAGTAGATAAACAGGAGACAGGACTTAGGTGGGGACACAGACGTGTCAGAACCAGGACACCGGCAGGACCATACCAGAGGATAGTAGGGGACGCCAGTTCACGGGATACCACCCTGAACAGACTAGACGTTAGTACAACCCAGCTTAGCACGGACAGACTGCTATACTACGAGACGGGTAGGACAGCATGGGGTTTTACGGACAGCACGGGGTTTTACAGACAGCACGGGGTCTAGGGCGACAAGGCCAGCCAACCGGCTGGAAAACGTCAGACGGGACTCGAGAGTTTTCAGAGGAGGACACTTGTGTATTTCGGAGTGCAAATGCTTAGTTTGCGAGAGCGCTAGTTGAAGATAGCAAGTGTGGAGTGAGCAATTGACTGTGTGTGATTATTGTAGAGAAGGCGGCATTTGTATATTTGTTCAGGCAGCCACCGCCTGGGTATAATGTGTAACTATATCAGGTTCGCCTGAAATAAAAGACGTGATGTACCATCTACACAACGGATGTTTCTTTGGGTGTGGATGAAGAAGCGAGAGTGCCTGTGTGTGATACAAGATGTTGACAAAAGCGTACTGCATTCATTGCTGGTTCTGTGGCATACTGCGTTCGAGATACATCTGCGGGTGATCTGTCAGCAGACTGCCTTGCATTGGTTTTTATAAAATGGTATGAGTACTGGTAATTCAGAATGGCAAACTACTGAATGTAAACTTGCCAAGAAATCACAGCCAAAAATGCTGGGGTTGACTGACACCCTGTAAAGGATATGCAACTAACTTTTAACTGCATTCATTGTTGTTAAATTGTATCTGTATTTTAGTATCCGCTTGATTTTTCTTTATTATGCCATTTTAATTTGTCTTTCATTATTTGTTTCAGTTACTTGTTCCATTACATATCTGAAGATAAAATTATCTACCTGTGCATAACTGACGATGTAAGTGTTTTCCTTCTTTACTTTGAACATAATAATATATCTTGCATTTACTCAATGCTCTTAAGTGGTATTATAAATATGTAAAGAATCGTGGTGGCATATTCTGCTAGTCGGCTAACATTGTAGGCCTGGTTTAATTATTCAGCAGTGCTAGATTTTCTTTCTGATCATTTCGGCTCTGAAATAACCCTTGGTGAAACCTCACTTCAAGAGGTGAAATCACACATTTATTTAGGTAGCTATTTAGACAAAGATGGGGGTAACAGATAGAGATATTAAAATAAAAATACAAAAGTCAGAAAGAGCATCTAGGATGTTTGTGGAAGTCAAAAGAGTTTAAACTTAGTACAGGTTAGCATGCCGGTCTCCGGGATGAAGGGGGTACGGACGCGGTTTGTAATCCTGCATACCCGTGTTTGAAACACAGCTGCGTGCAATTTGGCAGCAGACCACGTTGCGCTGGTTTTTTACAAAATGGTATGGGTGCCGGTCGTTCAGAAAGCAATGGCAAACTACTGAACGTAAACTTGCCAAGATATAGCAAAAAATGCTGATGTTGACTGCAAACGTCCTGCAAGGGATATACAACTAACTTTAACTAACAGGTTAGCATGGCCGAATGGATAACAACACGCATTCTAACATCCGGTGTGCTGATGCTGAGATAGTGGGTTCAACCCCTACACCGGTCAGTTAGACTGAAATGTTGACTTGGGGACATAAATTACTAGTACCTCTGAAGTCGGAGTGGGTTTGTCTTATGGCGGCAGATCCTAGTAGTAGGGAAAGCTAATACAGTCCAGTGCTACTAGAGCGAGTGAGCACAAAAACAAACAAAAGAAAACTGAGTACCAGGCTTAGAGTGACAGCAAAGTGGTTAGACACTCGCTTGCGGGTCCAATGGTCATGGGTTCCATTCACATCAGGGAGGATTTTAATTGTTAAAAATGTCACTCTGGCTGCCTGGTTGACCCAGCCTACATTAGGTACCATTAAATATCTTGGGAAGTAAAGGCGACATGACACTGATCACATCAGGCACCGAGTGTCAGTTGGTCTATACAAATATCAGTCTTGTACCATGTATCCAATGCACCTTGAGGCTTGTAAAAGCATCCTTTATTTTTACCTTTGACCTCAATCAATCAATCAATCATGTGCCATGCCGGAAAGCGTGGTGGTCATGACTCGCCATTTCACTCGATCACCAGTGTCGTGGATCAGCTCAGTGTTCCTGTCTCGTCCATGCCATGTGGCCAAGCCATCCAGGTATTTTCCTCTCGGTCTT
Source organism: Cepaea nemoralis (assembly GCA_014155875.1). NCBI lineage: Eukaryota > Metazoa > Mollusca > Gastropoda > Stylommatophora > Helicidae > Cepaea > Cepaea nemoralis. The sequence continues at coordinate 275,096 of JACEFZ010022745.1, forward strand.
CCTCTTGGTCTGTTCCCCTCGATCTTGCCAGTTGTCACTAAGTTCTCCAATCCATTTCTTCTCATAACATGTCCAAAAAATTTTGACTGTCTACGTCTAATTTCTCTAATCAGTTTACAATGTTCATTTGTCTCCTGTAGTACTTGGTCATTGGTTTTTCTGTCTGTCCATGGTATTCTTTGCATTTTCCTCAGAAACCACATTTCTGCAGCCATCAGATGCTTTTCAGCTTGACTGCTCATTGTCCAAATTTCACATCCGTACAAAAGAACAGGCTCTATGTATCCCCTCAACACTCTTTTTCTCGTTTCAATTGACATCTTTTTATTGGTCAGAATGTTTTTCATCTTGCTAAAAGCTACTTTCGCCATGGCGATTCTTGTTCTAATCTCTTCAAGGCATCTCCCATCAGATGTTATGACTGTTCCAAGATAATTGTACCGATTCACTTGTTGAAGAATATTTCCATTTACTTGTATATTACATTGTGGCACTTCTTCCTTCCTAGTGACGACCATAACCTGAGTCTTTTTACAATTTAATTCTAACCCCAGTTGCTCACTGTGTACAACAACCGCATCTACTAATTGTTGCAGGTCCTGCGCATTGTCTGCAATTAATACTGTATCATCTGCATATCTAATGTTATTGATGTCAGAGTTAACAATTGTCTCGCAGTCTCTCCTACTGCGAGATGTTTCGTCCTCCAATGCTGACTCCATTTATATCCTCTACATTTCTGAAAATATTTTCACTGTATAGTGAAAAAAGATCTGGAGACATCACACATCCCTGCCTAACACCTCTCTTAATTGGCTGATACTGTCCCACTTCATTATCAATCCTTATTGCAGCTTGTTGTTTCCAATATATGTTTTTTTATAAGTCTAATGTCTTTCCCATCAATTTGTAGATCTGCAAGCAAGATCTGCAACTTTGACCTCAGTCTTAGAATATTTAACTAAAACATTGGGGGGAGTATGTACTCCTGTGTGGATTGGGGTTATGGAGAACGACTGAAAGAATTGCTGATTGAATTTCATTAACTGGTGTGTTTGTTTGCATAATAGAAGGATAAAAAAGGTACTGACCGTGTCACTAGTTTATAGTTATGGGAAATAGCTGGACAGATTGCAGCAAATCAAGAGGTAAGGAAAGGATGCTATCAGTATGTAGGACACATTGAGAAAGCCTGATAATACAAGGGGGCTTCAAACAAAAACCTTAAAAGTGTCATAGAAATTACAATAACCATGCCATTGTCTTGTAATCTGTCAATACTGTTGTTAAGGATATCAAGAGTGTTAATCATGAGACATCACTGTACAGATGAACATGGTAACATCGTAAGGACAGTTTGAAGATGGCAGCCCCGCTTTTGACTTGCACCAAAGGAGCAGCTTTCTGTTATCCATTTTTGTGATCAGTGAAGGGGTGAAACCTATAAAAATTCATCGGCATATGAAGGTCCAGTATGGTGATGCTGTCTGTCAGTCCAGCAAGTGTATGAGTGGAGTAATCAAATTCAAATGACGTGAACTTCTGAGTAAAAGTGTCAATTTGCAACATGACATGCTCAACCCCATACTGCCCATGTTTCTTATTTATCACCTCCAGGCTTCAGAAAGTTCAGATTAGGTGTCTGTGGCATGAGTGAATATGGATCTATTGTTCAGGTCATACAAGGGTGTTTTGAAAAGGGGGAAGCTGATTTGTTAGCTTCAAAAGAGAGATCTCATAGAGATATTGAAGGTGGGCAGCGGGGATCATCCATGACATCTTGGCTCATGGGGACACATCTCTTGATGAATATGTTCAGTTATGGTTGTTAGAGTGGGGGGAAATGCACATGTAATACCAGGGTTCACAAGGGAAGGAAAGAACAGTAACATTGCTTGCTGAGTTAAACTGATAATGCTGTTTTCCTGCACAGCTTAATTTGCATGCATTTATATTTTCTGTAGGAATTTGAAAGGACGAAGGCATTCCTGTTTCTGAATGAAATTAAGCGAAGGTAAGAAAATGCTTAGATATATGTTATATGTGGCTTTGTTGTTTTTGTTTATTGTCTGTACTTGAATCTAGAAAAGAGATATTATATTTACTTCTGTTCCACCTCCTTCTTCCTCTTGTTTTTTGTTCTCCTCCTCCTTCTCCTGCTTTTCTTCTCCCTCCTCTATTCTGTTGATTCTAGCCTCAGACTTAACCACTAATTTATCTGTCTGAGGAATTCTTCATCAGGTGGTTAAATGCACATCCATTTATTGATGTTCCCATTCTGTACATCCACTTATGACACAGTCATCATACTACAACTTCATTGGGAAATTCATCCTAATAACAGAAGAACGTATTTAGTTTCCTCATTTTCTATACCATCTGGCAGCCCACTGGGGTTTTAACCCACCATAGCCAGATTTCTGGGGGAAACAGTGTTTACCATTTGTAAATGAGGTAGGTTTGAGTAGGAGAGACTGCGAGACAATTGTTAGTCTTACGATTCCTCCACTGTCCCATTCGAATCCTATTCTTATTCAAAGTTAAGTTAAAGATCCCGTTTTCCTTGCCATGTTAAATTTTAGCATTGTGGTATTCAGAGTATGAACTCTGTCAAATGATGTTGGATGGACTGAATCGGTGGCATAAAGGAATACTATCAGCAGAGTTGATCTAGAACACCAAAACTGAGATCTGTGGTGAGACATGATAGCCAATGCCAGTTGGCAGGGCACATAATGATAATGATGAACTTCAAATCAGTACTGATGTATGGCTTAGAAATGTGGATAATCACTAAAACAATTACTAATAAACTGCACATTCACTAAATGATGCTTGTGCAGAACAGAAGGACTAAAATGGAATAACAGATTGACCAATGTGGAGCTCTTGGAGAAAGCTAAACAAATCTCTTTTACTCAAGAGGTAGAGGAAAAACATTGGTGCTGGACAAGAAACACATTGAGAAAGTCTGCGGAGACTTTTCTCCAGATCTGGTACAGACGTACTTTCTCCACAGGGGCTGTGTTGCCAAGCTTTCCGTTCCCTCTCCAAGCCCAGAAACCAGTAAGGTGTGCAAGACTAGAACCAGAACTTCATGTCTACAGAGAAGCATATTAGAATGTAACCAGGTCGTGATTCAGCTGTGGCTGGTCATGTGTCCTCCACATGTTCAAGATATTTCAATCTCAACACACACTCATCCAATGCCCAGGTTTTCAGACTTTCAGATATTGTTATTTTAGTGTTTAAGTAACATTATTGTCAGGGGTTTTCAGGGCGTCCTTTCATGGTAAGGGTTAGTATAGGGTGTATTTTTAATGATTTGCAGTGTTTGAAAATCTTGCCGGTCCAGTTTTGTATTCACCCTCTGTAAAGTTCATGCAACATAATAGGTAAATACAAAACTTGGACCGGCAATAGTTTCAAACACTGTACAGTCATTAAAAATATACCATGTAGAATATTCATTGATGGTACAGGTCATTATGATCCGATTATTGTTATTCTTGGGATAGTGTCAGAGGTAGGTAGGATCACTCTTTAGGTTTGATGATCTGACATCTGGAGATGCAATGCTCCGACCTGCATGGAGCTTTCCAAGCTCATTTATTCAGTGTTGTCAGGGGTTTGTGTTCATATTTGTTTGGTTATAGTAGTTACTATAACTTGCTCGTTAATGTTGTTACAGCCCAGATACCATACAGGCCTTTAATTTCTTCCTCCTCATTCTGAAACCACTAACAACACTGAATTATGAAGCATGGCACAGAAGACTAACAGGTTTCACATCCTGTAATTACTTATCAAGCCAGGAATGCGATTCACAATAGCGCTGTCAGTAGAAATACAATTAACACTCATCTAATGTATACACTGCTTAAAATAGTATTCTAAAATGATATCACTCTCTTCATTATCATGTTGGCAATATCACTTGCCATCACCAGTTTTCTACCATGGTCTCCGCTCTACTGACTCTTTCATGAGTATTTTTAACTCTTCAGTACAGTCGATCCGTACGATCTCGTTCAACGTGTGCTATACGCTCAAACTTGATATGAACTCACTGGGCCTCTGTCATTTATCATTGCCTGCTTTCCAAGTAATCTGCATTAACTCGATTTGTATCAAGGAGCACGCCACACATGTATTGGTTACCCCAATTTACAATATCATTTTATTTATTGTTTTCAGTATCATCCAGTTGATGCATTAACCCGTGTGTTCACTTGTTAACCCAAATTGAGGCAGGTGTTTAAAACTGACCTGGGCTTAAAGGTCGACCAAGCCTGAAATGGCTACCAGGAAATGTCCTTGAAGTAAAGATGGCCGACATAATATTTATCACGTCATCTGTCACGTTCCGATTGGTCAATAAAAACTATCATGTGGGACTAGCAGCATATATCCAGTACACCCCATGGCGTGTAAATGGTCCTTTACGTGTACTTTTTATGTCATGAGTTTAGGTGACATGTCTCGAACATGATATTATTTAATTTATAAAACACCTAACAATGCACGGAGATCTTCAGCTTTATATTACAAGGCAGTTCTGTTGACAGCTTTACATGATTTTCTGTACATTTCATATTTCTGCTGGTTCTCTTTGTTCAGATTTCAATCACAGTATGGGGTGAGAGCACAAACAGCTTTACCCTACGCTATGAACAGTGACTTTTCTCGAGTAATGGCGTCTCACATGGTAAGTCAAGTGGTGTTGCTTGTTCTGTGAATTTTGTTGTGTAGAGAGGATCTCAAAGATGCTTGTAGATCTACAAATTGATGGGTAAAGACTTTAGACTTGTAAAAAACATATGGGAAACAACAAGCTGCCATACAAATTTATAATGAAGTAAGGTCAATACCGAAAGTTGGGCGTCACTCACACAACCCAACACCCAACATTGTGCCAACGGCTTCGGGCGGAGGAGCACAATTGGAAGGGTGCAAGCCTTATCCAAATGTGAGGAAATGCAACTTAAAAGACTAAAATGCCATGGCAAGGCAGACCAGGGCCTAAGCCTTGATCAGCAACTGGTCTAGGATCAGCTCCGACGAAGCTGACAGTTTGAGCATTGCTTTCTTGATTCAGCAACTTCTGCAGCTGGTCTTATTCTAGACATATTGATGTTACTTTTCCCCTTGAGTAAACTAGGCAGGCCGAGAGAGGGATCATGCTGCATGGGCAATTCATGTTCTCTAAATTCAGCCCAGTCTGTGTGCAGTGGAGAAGTATAATTCCATTTTACAAACTATCATCTGTCAAGGCAGCAAGGTGTCAGCCAGGTCAATAACGGTCTATCAAAAGAGGTTTTCGACAGGGGGGAAAAAATGTCTGCAGATCTTTTTTTCTCTATATAGTGAATTATAATGAGAAACTTAGAGGATATGAGAAGAATCGCCATGGGAGGACATAACATAATAATATCTGAGCTAGAGGAAGACCAAGAGAATGAAAGATCTATCGAGGGTATACTACATGTGATACATAGTCAGATATAAAACCATCTTGATACCAACTCTATTTGTAAAAGAATCATTAAAACAGCAGTAAGCTAAACATTCTTTCCTGCTGAACCAATAATAGAAACTGTTACATAGCCCATACAGACTCAGCCTTCACTGAAGCAGGTGAATGTATATGTGAGATTTACAACAAAGCCGCCAACAACCATAACTCTTGACTATTTCACAGTATTACCTTTCCCTTCTGCAGAGAAGTGTATCTGAAGATAGACCAGACCAGGTGGCCAAAGTTCAAGATCAGGTTGAAGAACTGAAAAGCATCATGGTTCGGAATATAGGTATGTTGCTTCTTGCATACATCTGTACAGCTCTTTGCTGCTAGCAGAGTTATATTTATTGATCCTCTGTGTTCTGGCCACAATCCATCATTTTGAGTTGAGTTGAGTTGAACTAAGAACCGACATCACTGCACTGAGGACATTCCCGTATGCGCTCCATCCCCTTGTTCAACAGCCAGCGAAGAGTCACTACTAATAGTTCCCACCGCTATCTGATTGAAAGTTCTCCTGGTCTTCCCTCTCAGTTTTGAAATTCTACCAGAACCCATCATATTAATGTACTTGAGATCTTCCCTTGTTTGTAAAGATTCTTTTTCTTCTGCCTTTAATCCTCTGTTGGAGCATAGGTTTTCCACCACCTCACACCAGCATTCCTATCCTCTGCCATCTCCTGCATCTCTTTCTATGTTCTTCCCCATTTGATTGATCTCTGCTCCTAATTGTGTTCTTCATGTATTATAGGTCTTCCTCCATATCATGTGCCCTATGGGTTCCAGTGAAAGGACATTCCAGTTAACGTATTCTCAGGTTTTCTCAGTGCGTGTCCTATCCAGTCATAGCTTCTTTCCCTCACCTCTTGATTCGCTGGAGTATCTAGTTCCCAATCTCCACATTAGTGATAGTATCATACTATTTCAATTCTCCTGTTCTGTGCAGGCACCAGTTGTTGAATGTTTGTAGTTGACAAGTCATTGTTTTAGTTGCTCTCTTTGTTTTTGATGCATATAGACATTTGCTCAATGCATAATTTTCTTTGTCTCAAGCGTAGTCCATGTGCTGAGGTGCTACATAGAGCCTGTACTTTTGTGTGGATGTGAAGCGTGGATGGTGAGCAGTCAAGCTGAAAAGCATCTGATGGCTGTGGAAATGTGGTTTCTGAGGAGAATGCAAAGAATACCATGGACAGACAGAAAAACCAACGACCAGGTCCTACAAGAACAAATGAAAATCGTAAACTGATTAGAGAAATTAGACGTAGACAGTCAACATTTTTTGGACATGTTATGAGAAGAAATAAATTAGAGAACTTGGTGAAAACTGGCAAGATCGAGCAGAAGAGACCAAGAGGAAGACAGAGAAGTAAATACCCAGATGGCTTGACCATGTGGCATGGTCGAGACAAGAAACTGAGCTCATCATGACTCTGGTGATCGAGTGAAATGTCGAATCATGACCGCCCATGCTTACCAGCATGGCACATGATGGATGGAGTCCATGTGCTACTACAAGGGTAAATAAGTAAGTCACAAATGGCTGTAGAAAAATAACTAAATATGATAACAACTTGAAACCAGTTTATTCTTATACATACATTGTCCCTTTATTTCTCAACATTATTTCCACCAACATTGATGCACTTATCCCATCGTTTTATCAGTCCTCCCAAACCGGCTGCATAGAACTGCGTGCTCTGCTTTCTAAACCACGTTTTCACTTCACATTCAACTTCAGCATCATTCGTGAAATATCTCCCGCCAAGGTGGGATATCAGTGGACTTAACCCCTAGTGATTTCCTGTAAAGCGGTGCATAGGTGGGTAGAAAACGTTACGAGGGTGAGTCAATAAGTAAGTCACACAGTTCTGTGGGATAGGTAAATTAAAACAAGGCATGCAATTCTATGCAGCTGGTTTGGGAGGACTGATAAAACTATGGGATAAGTGTATCAATGTTGGTGGAAATTGTGTTGAGAAATAAAGGGACAATGTATGTATAAAAATAAACTGGTTTCAAGTTGTTATCATATTTAGTTATTTTTCTACAGCCATTTGTGACTTATTTATTAACTTACCCTCATACTTCTAGTGCACTGGACTGATTTTTTACATGTGGATTAGCTTTCTCTATTTCCAGTGTCCTTCGCCATCAGGGGAACCCACTCTAACTTCTGAGGTACTTGAAATTTATGTCCCCATGTCAAGGAAGAGAAGTCAACATTTTAGTCCAGCTGATCAGTGTAGGGGTTGAACCTGCTACTTTGGCATCAGCACACTGGAAGTTTAAGGATGAGTGTTTTTATCCATTCAACAACGCAGACCTCCAATTTTCTTTTGAGATTGATGGAGTATTAGTTAGTGCACTTACCCACCAGTACAGTAGCCCCTGTGTTCAATAGCTGTAGTAGCAAAATTTGATTCTATGTCAGTTTTTAGTACCAAACTAAAGAATTGAACCACTCTTTATGGGGAAGTCATCAGAGACCAGACAAGCCCACAGACTGCAACCTACTGGCCTCTAAAGGCATAGCCTCCTTTGATGAACTAGAAACCTGGTATATAGAAGTGAGATTAAGTAGCCATGCACAGGGCGTTACAATTTCTTGGATGAACCCAGAACTAGAGCCTAATGTGTTGACTTTGCAGTAATTAAATCCTCTTTGGGTGGCAGGGAAAGTCTGTGTATTGCCCCTGCTTTTCCTTCAGGGCCAGCTGCTTGACGTTAGCTTGGTGAGGTGCTTCACCTGTGGTTGGTGCAGTTGTAGATGGAGTCACCATGTCGAGATTGTTGAATGTCTTGCAAAGCCACCTGGGAAGGCTAACTAGGTCAGCAAATACCATGAAGAAGTGAGGTGTGTTGGCCGAAAGGCATAAATATCGCAACTGTGCAGACACTATGCTAGTATCACCCAGTGGAAACACAAAATAACAGACAAGCATAGAAAAAAGAAGAATTCTTAACAACTATAGAGGTTTACATTTGAAGTCGGAGTGGGTTCGCCCAATGGCAAGGGACGCTGGTAATAGGGAAAGCTAATCGGTCCAGTGCACTAGAAGTATTAGCACATGTATGGAGTACGCTTGAGTTCAAAGTTAGAGAACAAAATAAAAATAAAGAGGTTTATCACTCTCACACTTTAACTTCCAATACGATGATGGTGGGGTAGTGGGTTCATTCCACACACTGGTCATTTGGACTTACATGTTGACTTCTTGTTAAGAAAGCATTGGCAAACTACTGAACGTAAAAATACCTTGAAAACAAAAGTGGGGTTGATCGCAACATGCTGCAAAGGGCACATAATTTTAAGATAAAGCTTATAGTCTGTCCAGAAATAAATGCCTTCATTCACGATCAATTATTTTGAAAACTGTCTGTTGCATCGTTATGAAATTTTTCCCGCTGTCTTATATTTACCCCCACCCAAGAAATATGATTTTGATAGCTCCAAAAGCAACTTAAATCATAGAAAGCAGCGACATTTCTGTGATGTTTTGGTGAAAAACTAGTGATTTCTCGCTAACAAACTTGTTTTACAGTAATGCCCTGTTCCACTACGCGAGGCTCTTGTCTTAAGGCCAGTCTCATGTCCCACGAGAAAATTAACTATTTAACGCTAATGTTTCCGTGTGAAGATGTAATACATTTAATAATGTGCACTTCATCTCTGATCCGTAAATTATATACCGCATATAAACAAACTTTGAAATCTGCTGTACAATCTCCAGAACAACATTTTTTTTTGTTGGGTGGACATAATGATAAGGTTATATGCTAAATCTCATCATTTTCCCTCAGTTGGTTACTGAGATATGGAATTTTATATTGGGGCAGACAAAAGTAAAGACAATAACAACACAGAGGTTTACAAATGAATCCCACTAAATCTTGTCATTTGGCTTCATAGGTCTTGGACAGTGATGGTTGTTGGTGTTAATACTGAAAATATTGAGCACCATTGCTGTTTGGTCACAGAAAATATGGTTAACTGAGACACCTTACATATGAGTTACTATTGTGTCTGGTTTTCCATCTGAACTTTAGTGTCAGATTTTCCATATGAATTTTAGTGTCAGATTTTCCATCTGAATTTTAGTGTCAGATTTTCCATCCTGAATTTTAGTGTCAGATTTTCCATCTGAATTTTAGTGTCAGATTTTTCATCTGAATTTTAGTGTCAGATTTTACATCCTGAATTTTAGTGTCAGATTTTTCATCTGAATTTTAGTGGGTGATTAAGACTGCATGCACAAGATTTTCCATCAGAATTGTAGTGGGTGATTAAGACTGCATGCACAAGATTTTCCATCAGAATTGTAGTGGGTGATTAAGACTGCATGCACAAGAGTTACCCTTGTGCCAGATTTTTCATGTGGCCTATAGTGATTAGTGGGCGTGTTGGTATAATGGTTAGGAAGTTATGCTGACAGTGTTTGACCTTGACCTTTCTTCTTCTGTACTTCATTCCTCATGGGAGCATGGACCCTCAACCAACTCACTCCCTATCTTTTGATATCTCCTGCAGCTCCCTCCATGTCCTCCCCAAATAGTTCATCTCTGTCTCTGATTCTCTTCTCCGTGTGTTTTCAGGTCTCCCTCTGTTTACTTTGCCTTGTGGGTTCCAGAGAAAGAACTTTCTAGTTTTACTATCATCAGGTTTCTCAGTGTGTGTTCTGTGCAGTGCCAGAGTAATTTTCTAATGACCTTGATCTCATTCAGTGATATTTCCTTCCATCTCAGTTTTTTTGGGTGTGTGTAAACACTTCTTTGTTGACCTCTTCTGCTATTATATTATTTCTATTTGTCTATATAACCACATGTCAAAAGATGATGAAGTGAATGCAAGAATCTCCAAGGCCAGTGTGGCCTTTGGCAGACTACAAGAATGTATGAAACAGAACTGGAATAAGCCTGCAAGCAAAGCTAAAAGTCTACAAAGCAGTTGTATTATCCACACTGCTATATGCTTGTGAAACCTGGACTGTTTATCAGCGACACGGCTAGGAAATTAAACCACTTCCACACCGTCTGCCTAAGGTAGCTACTGAAGAATAAATGGCAAGACAAGATCCCAGACACTGAAGTCCTAGAAAGAGCGTCCATGCCCAGTATCCACACTCTACTGATGAAGAATCAGATTCGTTGGGCTGGTCACTTGACTTGCATGCCAGATCACAGGCTCCATAAACAAATTGTTTACAGTGAACTGCGTTGTGATAAACGCTCCCAAGGTGGCCAGAGGAAACGCTTTAAAGACACTCTGAAAATCTCACTGAATGCTTTAGGAATTCATCATGACACCTGGGAGACTGCAGCCAGAGACCGAAATTTGTGGCGTGATTCATTACACAAGGGTGCAGTCATGTGTGAGGCAATCAGGACTGGAAGAGCTGTAAAGAAAAGGCAGGACAGAAAAACCACTGCAGGAAATCCTCCTCCAGAAACGTCAAGCATTCTTTGTCAACATTGTCAAAGAACATTTCGAGCCAAAATAGGCCTTATCAGCCATCTTAGAACCCACGGCTCCATACTTGCAACCCCACTGGATGAAATGAATGGTCATCATCATTCTTGATGGACAAACAACACTGAACACAAAAGCTTTAATTTTATTCTCACATTGTTTATTCATTGTGTTGGCTCTGTGACAAAGGGGGTTAGGGCGCAGTTCGTAATCCCGCATACCGCATTTGAAACACAGCTGCGGGCGATTTGGAAGCAAACCGCCTTGTGTTGGTATTTTCATACAAAGGTATGAGTGCTGGTCGTTCAGAAAGCAATGGCAAACTACTGAACGTAAACTCGCCAAGAAATCACAAACGGCTAAAAAATGCTTGGGTTAAATGCAACACCCTGTAAAGGATGTGCAGCTAACTTAACTTATTAATTGTGCATGTTTCTGCACCATGCTCTTAGTTTTAATTCATAACTTTTCTGTTTAGATGTGAGCAGTTGTTTCATATTGTTAAATGTTACTTTGGCCATTTCAGTTCTCTTTCATATTCAAATAACTAATTATTTTCAGATCATTTGGCCGAACGTGGAGAAAAGTTAGAGTTGCTTGTTGATAAAACAGAGGATCTGAGTGCAAATGTGAGTAGAAAGAAATTAATAGAATGAAACAGTTGCACAAAAAGGGGTGTGGTGGTTTAGATTGCAGGCATGGGTGAAAGTTGTATTGCTTATGAAGGGATGCCCTGTATCTCATTGATGTCATCAACTAGCTAGTTTTATGAAAACCCTTGCTAGACTTCTACCATATGCCCGTATAGTAAGTACTCCATGGTTACATGGCCATCATTAGACCTGAACTCAGCGTACAGATGATCTTAATGTTAGTGGACTACCAGAGATGCATTCCCGATCTGAATTGGGAAAACCTCACTTCAAGAGAAGCGTTCATGATCTCTCCTGAGGAAACCTCACTTCAAGAGATGCATTCCCAATCTCCCTTGGGGAAACCTCATTTCAGGTGGTAGAATCGTACACCTATTTACAAAAAACACAACTCCTTAGCTGGAATCTCCCTGGGTGTGTAAGTGTTAGAACCATCACCCCGGGAAGGTTAACCCAGTCAACAAATTCCCGCAGAAGTCGGATGTGTCGGCCTAACGGTGCAAGAACGCAGCTTTGCTGTAAACAGGCACAACGCAATCACATCCGAAAAAAAAACTCTGGATGAACGCAGAAGAAGAAAAAGAACCATCACATTTATTGTCCATGAGTGCACTGAGGATTAGGTGGCCAGGCTTTCATTCCTGTAGCAAGCAACGAGAGCTGGCATTGAACATTCGTCCAAACATACTCATGCCAATGTAAAAGCGGCTGACATGATAGTGCCGATTTGTCTGTGAAAACATCAGGCTAGCACTATATACTAAATGTACCTTAAGACACGGAAAGGGGTCCTTATTTTCTCCCTTGTTTATAGGGTAGTGGATTCGATATCCAGCCTCCTTGGATAAGGACCCAAAAAAAAAACTAAGTAAAGCAAATTGCTCATATTAAAAATACTTGACACTTGGAAATTGAAAATACAGGCTGGATAGACTGCTGCCTCAGGCTGGATAGGCTGCTACCTCAGGCTGGATGGACTGCTACCTCAGGCTGGATATACTGCTACCTCAGGCTGGATAGACTGCTACCTCAGGCTGGATAGGCTGCTATCTCAGGCTGGATGGACTGCTACCTCAGGCTGGATAGGCTGCCACCTCAGGCTGGATGGGCTGCTAGCCAGACTAAATTTAAATATTTGTAAGGAATCGTTCTCTCTTGTCTGCTCTTTATCCCCCACTGAAGCACAGGCCTGAACCAATTCACATCCTGTCTAACACTGCACCCTATCAGGCATGTTGTTAGAGGCATCTAAGACCATCACGTAGAACATTTCAGCGTCAAATAAATTACTAATATTCGTTAATTGGTTCTGCGCATAATACGGTTAAACAATTTCTCCGGAAGCAGTTTCTGCTGTGGGCCTGTGATGTTATAGGTCATCACAATTGTAGACCCGAATACATGGAGGAATAGGTGACCAATCTTTCCCTCACTTTCCACTTTCACAGGCGAAAAGCCCAGGTGTCAAACCATGTCCAGTGGCACTAATGAAATTATCAAGAGCAGTTTGCTGTCAGCTTTGCTGGGACTGAAATGGTATGACAGAATCACCAATGTAGAGTTCATGGAGAGAACTAAATAAATCCGAGTGAATCAAGAGGTGAGGAAAGGACGCTGGCGCTGGATAGGACACACACTGGGAAAACCTGAGGATTGCATAACTAGACAGACCCACGTCTGGAACCCACAAGGCGAACCAAATAGTGAGAGACATAACAACAAATAGAGAAGAGAATTACAGACAGAGGTGAATACATTGGTAATAGGGAGAGCTAATCCACACGCAAATATCAGTCCAATACTAGAAGTAGTAACACACATATGGACTATGCTTGAGTTCAAAGCGAGCAAACGAAAAAAAATATTATTGGAAGGACATAGAGGGAGCTACAGGAGATAGCAAAGGATAGAACATGTTGGTGTGTGAATGATGAGGGCCTATCCCCAATGGGGATAAAGAACAACAGAAGAAGAAGAAGGCATTGAGTGCTATAGAGCTATGGTATACACCCTAACTCGGGCATCCATAACATGTTTGTATACCATTGTGATACTGGACTGGAGTCAGTAAGAGAAGCAAAGAATAGTAACCACAGTAACCTACCATGCGTGTCATAAGAGGCAACTAGGGAGGGTTGGAGTGAGGCCAGCCACCTCATCAAATAGAAAACTAGCTGCAAACTCCAACCAATCATGAGCAAGTCTGTGAAGGGCTCGACTTGAGTTGGTCAAGGACTTGACTTGAGTTGGTCAAGGACTTGTGCTTGATTGGGAGATGAGAAAAACGAAGACACAGTGAAGCATGCAGAATGTTAATTAAAAAGATCTTCAGTCAGATACTTTTGTAAAACGTGTATTTTTACATGAATCTATATTTATTTCTCTTCCAGGCGGTTACTTTCAAGAAAACGAGTAGGAATCTGGCAAGATCTTTATGGTGGAAAAATGTTAAACTGATGGCCATCCTTGCCATTGTTATCATTGTGAGTAATTTCTATTAAGTTTCTATGTAATTATTGTACTCTTCTTTGGTGATCAACATCTGTTATGCGTCTGTTTCAGCATGGGTCATACACAAGACAATGTGTTTGAGGTTTTGCCGGCTTCCAACAATTTGCCTTGCTGAGGTGCTTCAGTAAGTTAAAAAAAAAATAATAAAGGACCCTTTTACAAGGGGAAGTCATTAAGTATTAGGAGTGTTATTAATAACTATTTTTTTTTTACAATAGTGCGAACCAGAAATTTTGTGTTTTATTTCTCAGCATAGTCCCTCTGCCTGGCAACACACTTGGTCCACCTGTCCACTAGCATTTTAATGTTTTCCAGAAAATAGTTTTGGGGGTGGCGTTAAATCAATGTTGCATCGCCACATTGTCTTCTGCAAACCTCTAACCTTGCAAATGTTCTTTCAAGGGTTTAAACAAGTGAAAGTCCAATGGTGCCAAGTCTGAGCTGTGGGGGATGCTTCAAGTGGATCAAATAAAATTACATATGCCAATGTCACTGCAGGTGCCAGTCCACTTACATAGGCAGAACAGTGAGACTGTCAGGAAATAGAATAGCAGAACACACCCTAAAGTGGGTAGGTCAACAGATAACAGAATATTCTAGACACCTGATCAAACCAACAAATGGAAAACAGCCCACATTGTCCATCGCAAGCCATGTGCCATCTGGCTGACAAAGACAATGCATTCCACACACAACAGATTCAAAATTTGCAGAGACTGAGGTGATACACATGTGTAATCTCCATATCATCATCATCCAGTGCCTTGCCAACTGGCATGGGCGATCATGTCTCTCGACAAATTACGATCTCCGATGTCGTGGATCAAGTCATATGCTGACTCCCTTCCATACCATGACACAAGACTGTCAAGAACCTTCTTACACTGTATTCCTCTATCTCTCTTTCCGCAAATCTTTCCGGTTGAACATGTTCCAGTTTTTGTCTTCTCACGTGGCCAAAAAATGATGATTGCCTCTTTCTGTTTGTGATAAGTTGTCTTTGCGACTCAGCTTCCATTAAAACTGTCCCTGATTGCTCATTTTGGCTGGCCATTTAATTTTCAGCATTCTTCTGTAAAACCACATCTCCAAGGCTTCTGGGGATGTTTTTGCCTGTTGACTAATTGTCCAGGATTTGCAGCTGTATGTGAAAACTGGTTCTATGTAACATGCAAGAACTCTTTTTCTACTTTCAAGGACAATGACTTATTGCACAAAATGTTCTTCATTTGATAGAATACAGTTTTTGCTTGTCCTGTTCTGTTGTTTATCTCTGTGAGGCATCTTCCATCTGATGTTAACCATGTGCCTAGATATCTGACCTCCATATATGTTTAACAAAAAGTCATGATAGTCAATTAAAAAGTACTGTGGTAACACACTGAACCATAAAACTATGTATTGTTTCGCTTACAGTACCTCATGTTTGTGTTTTTATTTTTCAAAGATGATAGTAGTTTTCTTTCTTTTCCAGATTGTGCTTTACTTCATCATATCCGCTGCTTGTGGGGGATTGAACTGGCCTTGCACACGGAAATAACTTTGCTTGGAGGGGTGGTGTCTTCCATTTCTGACTTAGTTTTTGATGAAGTGATGTAGCAGATGAAGCAGACTCAATCAAATGCTCAGGAGACATGCAATCAATCACTGGATGTTCCAGTGAAACTTCCAACAGATATTTTCTTGTCATACCAAACCAAAGAGTGAGAAAGAGAATTGCTAAAATACATGGCGGCATTTGCTACATGTGCTAGATATAGATAGCACTTGAATGTCAATAGATGACAAGTGATCGTGTGTAGATGACAAGTGGGCAGATGTTAATAACATGAAAAACAAATACAAACTATATGTAACAGATGCAGATGACATGTGAGCATAACATTCATACAGATTACAGATGACATGTGAGGATAACATGAAAAACAAATACAAACTATATGTAATAGATGCAGATGACATGTGATCATAACATTCATACAGATTACAGATGACATGTGAGGATAACATTCATACAGATACAGATGGTATGTGAGCAAGTGAGGATAACTTTCATACAGATACAGATGACATGTCAGGATAACATTCATACAGAAACCAATGACATGTGAGGATAACATTCATACAGTTGACATGTGAGCAAGTGAGGAAAACTTTCATGCAGATACAGATGTCATGTGAGCAAGCGAGGATAACATACATACAAATACAGATGACAAGTGAGGATAACATTCATACAGATACAGATGACAAGTTAGCAAGTGAGGATAACATTCATACATATGACATGTGATCAAGTGAGGATAACTTTCATACAGATGACATAGGAGCAAGTGAGGATAACATACATACAGATACAGATGACATGCGATCAAGTGAGGATAACATTTATACAGATACAGATGACATGTGATCAAGTGAGGATAATTTTCATACAGATACAGATGACATGCAAGTGAGAGTACAATTCATTCAGATAGAAATGACATGTGAGGATAACATACATATACAGATGATATTATTACAGATTATATTCATATATTAATATCCTTATCTGCTTCCCATCTGTGTCTACATTTCTACCTAAATATGTGTATACTTCCACCTCTTGAAGACCATTACAGCTTAAATATACTGAGGAAATTTTAATGTGCACATGGGACTTCCCCTGTTTCTGCTCTTATCTGAGGACAGTAGTTCTTGCTGGCGACTGGATGCTTGGAAGCCACTCATCTTTTTTGTATATATTGTGGAGCATTGTTTGCTTCCACTATTGAGCGCTGGGTACTGAGAGCAGAATAAGAGAATAACAATAGGAAGATAGAGGATTTGATATTGGTTTGAAAGTACTTTAGATCAGTTGTTTTGTTTGGAATTGACAAGAAAGCCATTGGCTTGGAGTCTGTTGACAGTGGAACCCCGAAGGAGGAAACAACACCAGCCCAGGCCTCACCTCCAGTCAGTCTGCATATGCTGTGCTCTATCATGATCTGGTTATTTCATATATGAGGGGGCTTCAATTGAAAACCTTAAAAGTGTGATAGAAATTACAATAACCTTGCCATTGTCTTGCAACCTCTCAGTATTGTTGTTAAGGATATCAAGAGTGATAAGCCCATAATATTGCGGTGCAGATGAACACAGTGACATCTTGACAGTTTAAAGATGGCCAACCCAGTAAAGTGATGCACGCCTGTCAGTCCAGCGAAGTGTATGACTGGAGTAGGAAGTTTCAAAACGATGTGACTTCTGTGAAGAGTTACAGCAGGTGGTGCATGAGTGGTTACACACACGACCAAGAGAAATTTTTTCTACAGGAATTCAAGCATGTTATCAGCGCTTGAAGATTTGCATTGAATGCAGTGGTGACTACATCGAAAAATGATACATTTGTTCTTTGCTTTTTTAGAATATATTCACCCCAATAAAAATCATTTAAGGTTTTCTTTTGAAGCCCCTTAGTATGTAGTTTCAGTACCAGTCTTGCACACAATGTTAGTTTCTGGGTTTGGAGAGGGGAAGAAAACCCCTGCAACACATTTCCCATGGAGAGGGCACTGTGGTACCAGGTTGTTAGAAAACTTTATACCAACCTCACTCCAAGAGATGCAAGTTCTTTTCAGGGCTTAGATGACCTGAACGCCAATGCATCGGACTTGGAGCTCACAGTCACCCCGAGGATTCCCAACCAACCATTGTTGCTAGTAACGGTTCACTGACAGTATTTATTCATTTGCTGCCTTTCAATAAATGTTGCTTAATTGTTTTTTTATTTTATTACTGTGCATACTGCCAGCACTGCTTTAGTCAGGTTTTTTTAATGGGGAAATGTTTTTAATTTAGGAAATGCTGTGTTTTATGAACTTGCACTATTTAGTGATATTAATGAATTCACATGGCTCCTTGTATTTACAGATTAGCTTGATGACATTGTATTAATGCAAATGAGTTTCATTGTCTTGTTTTGCTGCTCTTGTGTTGTGTAACAATTGTGTACATTTTCTGCTGCAAGAGTTCTTTTAAAATGAAAATATATTAGGTAGTGGTTGCAAAATAAATATAATTATTATTTGCTTGAAAAATAATCAGAAAAGTCAGCCAACACAGAACTGGTGTTATTAGTTGCCACATGCTGAGGGAGATAATGAGGAGGGGATCCGAGCATCTTTGAAAACAATTCAATGTGCATCAAGAATGTGTTGACAAACTAACGCCTGCATTCTTTGTTGAACGTTTATCTCACATTAGTAATTTAAGTGCCATACTACATTTTGTTTCACAGTGCCATTTTTGTTTCATGCTTGAACTAATATTCATGTTAAAATTGTATTTTTGTTATTGAATCTTTGATCTTCCAGAAAATTCCTCACACATTGTTATATAAATTATAATCTATGATCTTCCAGAAAATTCTAGTATGTTGTTATATATGTTATAAATATTTTCCAGATTTTATTAGAAATCATAACACCTTCTCATGTCTTTTAATTGTGTGTGTGTGTGCATTTGCTCACTTTGAATTCAGACAGTCCATACACGCGCTACTACTACTAGTGCACTGGACTGATTTTTGTGTGTGGATTAGCTTTCCGTAGTACCAATGTCCCTTGCCATCAAGCGAACCCACTCCGACTTCCTAAGGTATGTGTAATTTACGACGCCAGGTCACGGACAAGAAGTAACATGTTAGTCCAACTGACCAGAGTAGGGGTTGAACCCACTACCTCAGCATCAGCACACAGGATGTTTAAGAACAAGCAGTCTTATCCAATTGACAATGCTGACCATTGTCTTGTAATTCTGAAGCAAGCGCTATTTTCTAGAGGAAGTTCAGACTACTATCTAGCACCTTATGGATGATGACCTTTAAACCTCATTTGCTTAAAACATTGGGGTATGAGAGTAGTCTGCCTAGATGCTTGCCTGCCAGCCCGGAGGTCATGGGTTCAAGTTTATATCAACATGGATAGTTTAAAACTGACCTGGGCTCCCAGATTGACACAGCCTGAAACTGACCTAGGCTCCCAGATTGACACAGCCTAAAATTGACCTGGACTCCCAGATTGACACAGCCTAAAACTGACCTAGGCTCCCAGATTGACACAGCCTGAAATTGACCTGGACTCCCAGATTGACACAGCCTGAAACTGACCTGGACTCCCAGATTGACACAGCCTGAAATAGGGACCAGGAAATGTCTTGGGAGGTGAAGGCGGTCGGCGTGGATTGACCTCATCACTGCTGGAGTGTCAGGTGGTCTATACAAGTATGGATCTAGCACCAGGTGCCCAGTACACTGATTGGTATGTTAAAGGGTTCCTAATTGACTTGTTGGGCTGGGAGGTGAAGGTTAGTTCTTCTGTTGTATCTTGAGCCAGATGTGTCACCTGAATAGCTTTTATTTTGTGTGGTATAGCATTTATCTGGACATTTTGAGAGAGGCAGAGTCGCAAAGACAACTTATTACTTTCTGACCACATTATGAGAAGACAAAAACTGGAACCTGTTGTGTAGTTTAGCATTTATCTGGACATTTTGAATGAAGCTAAATCACAAAGACAACTTATCACTTATTGACCACATTATGAGAAGACAGAAATTGGAACGTGTTTGGTGTAGCATTTATCTGGACATTTTGAGGGAAGCTAAATCACAAAGACAACTTATCACTTTTTGACCACATTATGAGAGGACAAAAACTGGAACATGTGACAACTGGAAAGATTTGTGGCAAGAGAGGTGAAGGAAGACAGCATGAGAAAATTATTGTGTCATGGCACTAAAGGAAGTCAACACATGAATTGATACATGCCTTCAGAGATCGCAATTTATGGAGAAGCATGATTGCTCACACCATCCAGTGAGGCACTTGATGATGATACCCTTTATAGAGATACTGGCTATGGTCACTGCCAAGAAGGAAAGCAATGGCAAGCTACCTTCTTTACTGATGCCTAGGAAATCATGATTCATGGGTTCACAAAGGATGGACAGAAAGATGAATGAGAAAGTCATTCACGAAACAAATGAAAATCGTAAATTGATTAAAGAAATTATATGTAAACAGTCAAGATTTGTTTGGACACATCACAGACAGAAATGAACTTGAAAACTTTGTGACAACCAGCAAAATTGATGAGAAAAGAACAAGGCAAATGCAACAAGATAAAATACTTGAATAGCTTGGCCACATGGCATCATCGGGACAAGAACACGAACCTGATCCTAGACACAGGCCAGGTGATCGCATGAGATGGCGAGCCAAGACTGATCCAAGACACAGGCCAGGTGATCTCATGAGATGGCGAGCCAAGACTGATCCAAGACACAGGCCAGGTGATCGCATGAGATGGCGAGCCAAGACTGATCCAAGACACAGGCCAGGTGATCGCATGAGATGGCGAGCCAAGACTGATCCAAGACACAGGCCAGGTGATCGCATGAGATGGCGAGCCAAGACTGATCCAAGACACAGGCCAGGTGATCGCATGAGATGGTGAGCCAAGACTGATCCAAGACACAGGTCAGGTGATCTCATGAGATGGCGAGCCAAGACTGATCCAAGACACAGGCCAGGTGATCTCATGAGATGGCGAGCCAAGACTGGCCAGGTGATCGCATGAGATGTCGAGCCAAGACTGCCTGCATGTTTTGGCATGACATTTGATGATGATGGTATCCCCTTCAATCCATACTTGGTCTTTATTTCCAGAATGAGTTTGGGCTTAGGTACAGCAGCAGATTGTGGTTCATTCTGACTATGGTGTACAAGTGATGTAATCAAGATTTTGTTTAACTACCTTGATATTATTTAATGTGTTCCTGTAAAGTATTAACATGTTTAATGTATGATGTGTCACCCATGTGATACCTGGGAACTTAAGGAAAGGAAAAACCTGTAATAATAACCTAAGAAGCGTGTTTTAAGAGGTGACTAAGGAAGGTTGATATGGTGTTGCTTCTTATTGTGACATTTGAATAACCAGTTATGAACAAGTCTTCAGACAGATGGGCTTGGCATGAGTTGGTTGAAGTCTAGCCAATCATGAACAAGTTGTTAGATAGAAGGGCTGGGCATGAGATGGTTGAAGTCTAGCCAATCATGATGTATGTATGATATATGCACTGTACATGTAAATATATTCGTTGCTGCTATAATTTTTGTATTTAATATGATAATACTAAATTGTGTTATTTTTTCAAAATGTATGTTGATTTTACAGTGTACCACATTTCATTTGTTAACAAAAATAAATATTCAGATTACCTGAGCCTAAAATGGGTACCAGATGTCCTGGAAAGTAAAGATGACCTGTATGATATTGACCTCATTACCCACTGAATATCAGTTGGTCTATAAAAATATTGTGACTGCACCATAATGAGGTCGAAAGGTCAACCCAACATAAAATGGGCACAAGGAAATGTTTTAGGACGTACAGGTCTATAAAGTATGGGACTAAAACATGGGAAGGGGTGCAGTTGGGAGGGTACAAGCCTTATCCTAATGCTGGGAAATCTAACCTAAAGACTAAATGTCATGGCAGGGCAGACCATGCTCAAAGCCTTGGTCAGCAACTGGTCTAGCATTGAAGCTCCAAAAGACGGATAGTAGGAGGATTGCTTTGCTGATCTGGCATCTTCTGCAGCTTATCTTGTTCCAGATGTATTGATGTTACCTTTCCTCTAAACTAAACTAGGCAGATGAGAGAGAGAGGGAACATGTATGGGCAACACATGGTCTCTTCAGTTTAGCTCAGGCTTGGTGCTATGGAGAGTTATAACTCCATTGCTAGTCCATGCCATGTCTTGTAGTTATTATGCCTTTTTTTTAAAGTACAGTATAACAAATTATCATCTGTCAAGACGGCCAGATGCCAGTCAACACATAGGTCACAGGGTGTAAAGAAGGGTCCTTTACTTTTGCTTTAGTTTATCTTTACCAGTGCTTCAAATATTGTACAGTCAATCTGATAACATTTCCTGCTAGCTACATTCAGAGTTGAGTTTATCTTTACCAGTGCTTCAAAGCTTGTACAGTCAATCTGATAACATTTCCCGCTAGCTACATTCAGAATTGAGTTTATCTTTACCAGTGCTTCAAAGCTTGTACAGTCAATCTAATAACATTTCCTGCTAGCTGCATTCAGAGTTGAGTTTATCTTTACCAGTGCTTCAAAGCTTGTACAGTCAATCTGATAACATTTCCTGCTAGCTACATTCAGAGTTGAGTTTATCTTTACCAGTGTTTCAAAGCTTGTACAGTCAATCTGATAACATTTCCTGCTAGCTACATTCAGAGTTGAGTTTATCTTTACCAGTGCTTCAAAGCTTGTACAGTCAATCTGATAACATTTCCTGCTAGCTACATTCAGAGTTGAGTTTATCTTTACCAGTGCTTCAAAGCTTGTACAGTCAATCTGATAACATTTCCTGCTAGCTACATTCAGAGTTGAGTTTATCTTTACCAGTGCTTCAAAGCTTGTACAGTCAATCTGATAACATTTCCTGCCAGCTACATTCACAGTTGAGTCAAGAACTGACATCATAGCATTTGGAACATTCCCATATGTGCTCCGTCCTCATCTTCAACAGCCAGGAAAGAGTCCCAATACTAATAGTACCAGTATCAGTCTGATTATGTGTCCGTCTGGCATTCCTCAGCCTGCCAAACTATTCTCTAAAGGCTGTGATGATCTAGCTGTACTTCCACATGGTACACACGATCCAAAAGAGCCCTGACCATGTCTGCCTTATCATACACCAACACCCCACCAAGCAGGGGAGACCCAGCTAATCCATCTATCTGCTCAATTCCCACCACACCAGCATGTCCTGGGGAAAACATCCAACAAATGCTCTCTATTTTTGATTATTGAATTGAAGCGTGCCACTGTACTTGAAGCATGCCTATCTTCACATTTCTCATCATACTTTGTGAGTCAGTAATTACAACATGCATGTTCTCTTTGTCCTCCAGCCAGTGGAACGCTGCTGTCATGACTACCTCCACCTCTATTCTCAGACTAGATGTGGTATCATATGCTAAGCTCTCCTGCACCTATTCGTCACAAACCCCCAGGCACTTCTTTCACCTCTTAGCACAGAGCCATGCATGTAGATGATTAAATCGTCTGGTTGCAAATTGTTGTGGATCATTTGTTGCACCTCCCATTCAGTTAATTTGTATTCATAATGTTAACAGTGAGTCAATATTTTTGTGCATGTGTCTTTTATTATTTTCTTAAACTAGACAAAAAGGGACTGCAATAACAGATGGAGCAGGCAAAGAAGCACCAGGGGGTATTCCATTTTCTAGGGTGTCACTAAAACCATTGTCAGAAATAACTGTAGAGGGTATTGTTATTATCATTATTATGCATAATATATATTATATACCGGACTGCTTATTTTATTTCCTATTTTCTTGTATTTAGCTGAATGTGAATTGTTAATGTCATATTAGTTTCCTGGTAAAAAAAAAAAAGAAAATATAATCTTGCCAGAGCTGAAAATTGAACTTAGGACTACTTTTGCTGGTAAGCACATAATAACTGTTACGCTACCAGATATATTAGTATGCATGGATACGTGTGCAAAGTCACTTGGGGTTATTTTCTTTTGTACATTTGTTTAAATTGCAACCAACAAAAATCATTAAAGAAGACTAATCAAACAAGAGTAACCTTCCCTTGTTTTATTTTCCTTGTCCTTAACTCTTTTCTAACCTGGGAGTTATTTTTAAAGAGAGCAGTATGACTTGAAGGAGTTAAATTAATTGCCTGGAATTGAAGCCACATGCAACTAGACAAAAACATTTAACTCAACTCAATTTTAACATTTTCTGTCAACACTAATTCAGACAGGAGGAAGAAGCCAGCATCTGTGTCTATTATAGTCTATGTGTGAAGATCGGGAACGGCACTGTTTGGGCAAAGTATGGAAGAAAACAATCTACATCCCTTTTCCAAAGAAAGGAAATTTAAAACTGTGCACCAACTATTGTACTACCACACTAAGTGGTGCTAGCAAAATCCTCCTGCGAATCATCATGGTGAAGATTAAAAGTTAGTCGACGGAACATCCTCATTGCACATCGAACCATTCAGTCCATAAGTGCTTCGGATCCCCTCCTCAGTAAATCCCGCAGCATGTAGCAGCTAATGACACCAGTTCTGTGTTGGTTTATCAATCTTCTTTGGCTTCCTGCGTAGTGTTCTTATTTGGCCACACCTCTTTTAATTTGCTGTTCTCGCAGTCTGACCAAGGTTATAGATTCACAGTCATCACTTGGTTCTCACAAAAGTCTTCAAACAGAAGATTAAAAGTAAGTTAGAATATGAATTACAAGAAGCATAGGCAGGTTTCAGACATGGCAGAGGAACTAGGGACCAGGTCTTCATTCAACATGAGAACCGTCTTTGAGAAATGCAAGTGCAATGCAAGTCTTGATACTTGTTTCATAGACAACAGGTAAGGTCTTTGACCGTTCAACATCATAGATTGTGGAACATTAGGAAAGAGATGATATTTCCAGCACATCTGATTCACTTCATGAACTAATTCTGAAGAAATTAACAATGACTGTTATGTCATTTATGAAATATCAAAATATCTTGAGGAAATCAACATTAACTGTTATGTTACTTGTGAAATTTAATTTACAACAATAACTGCGATGTCATGTGTTAAATTGTAATATATCTTGAGGAAACCAACAATAATTGTCATGTCAACAATAACTGTCATGTCAACAATAACTTTTGTGAAATGTCAATTATCTTGACAAAATCAAAAATAATTATGTCATTTGTGAAATTTCACTATGTCTTGAGCAAATCAACAATAACTGTTATGTCATTTGTGACATTTCAACATATCTTGAGCAAATCAACAATGGCATTCTGTGTACTATATTCGACAAACAATAATTGATTTTTGCAAATATATAGAGGAATTATCAAGGAAGTGATTCCAGGCATTTCTATGCAATCAGAAGGACTCCCAGTTGAATCTTAGATTATCATGAGGATAACACACTCCACATTCAAACAACATCAGTGACTATGTACTTTGTCAGCCAACGTTTTATTCATTTTTAACTTCATATTATATATAACACTGCAGTATGCACCTGCAGTGAAATATTGCCAGGCAAGAAATCGTTCAATATATTGTTTGTGGCTTCTGTGCTTAAATTCACATAACGGAATACACTGTTTTGAATAATTATGTCGTAATTTTTGACATTTCGATATATCTTGAAGACGTCAACAATAATTGTTGCATCCAATACCAATCATCATCATCATCATCATCAAGTGCTATGCCAGCTGACGTAGGCGTTCATGACTCTCCACAGATCTCGGTCCTTGGTTTTCTGGATCAACTCAGCTGATGATATTCCTCCATGCCACCGTCTCAATCTATCCAGCATCATTTCTCTTGGTCTGCCTCTGCCTCTCTTCCCCTCAATCTTTCTAGTTGTCACAATGTTCTACAATGCCTCTCTTCTCATCACATGACCAAAGAAAGCTGTTTGTCCCTTTCTTATTGTTGTATGTAATGTTCTAGTTTCATTAGCCTCTTTCAGGCAATTGTCGTTAGTTACTTTGGCAATTGAGGCAGTTAATGAAGTAAATTGTGCATCTAAATATATATTTGGTTTGTGTAAGAAAATAAAAACTTGGAATATATGGATAAGTGAATGAAATGTACATAGTGCTACATAGAGCCTGTACTTTTGTATGGGTGTGAAGTGTTGACAATGAGCAGACCAGCTGAAAAACATCTAATGGCAGTGGAGATGTGGTTTCTGAGGAAAATGCAAAGAATACCATGGGCAGACATAAATAACAATGAATAAGTTCTACAAGAAACAAATGAAAACCGTAAACTGATTAAAGAAATTAGACATAGACACTCAACATTTTTTGGACACGTTATAGGAAGAAATAAATTAGAGAACTTAGTGACAACTGACAAGATCAAGGGGAAGAGAACAAGGGGAAGGTAGAGAAGTAAATATCTGGACAGCTTGGCCAAGTGGCATGGTCGAGACAAGAACAAGGATCTGTGACTCTGGTGATCGTGTGAGATGTTGACACATGACCACCCATGCTTATCCGCATGGCATATGATGATGATGATTAAGTAAGTAAACTAAAAATATGTAACTAAGGTAACACTACAAAAGACTAAACTAGCAGCCCTCTACTATAGATACACTGGTCGAATATCTGTGGACAAACTGTCAAAAATAAGATGCAATGAATGAATGAAATAAACTTAAAGTATTAACTAATATAACACTACAAAAGATTAAACTAACAGCCCTCTACTGAAGACACACTGGTCGAATATCTGTAGACAAGCTGTCAAAAATAAGATGCAATGAGTAAATCACCAAAAACCTGAAGTAGAATCTGTAAGCTATACTACAGCATGATAAGATGTAACAAAATGGATGTTGTGGCCAAATCTTCATCAGCACAAAAAATGTAATATAGACGTGATGGCACAACAAAGCAACTAAGAAAGTAATCTTACTACATGTTGCATGTAGTTATTTAAATTACGACCTAACAATATGTTATAGATACACACAATTTATGCAGTAATACTACTTTTTTCTTCTGGATTCAAAGTCAGTTGGAAGCAAACTGTTTTGCGTTCATTTTCACAATGGTATTGACATCAGCTGTTCAGAAAGCAATGGGAAACTACTGAATGTAAAATTGCCTACATGACTTTACCCTGCCCCCTCTGATTTGTATCCTTTGTAATCTCGTGTAGTTTCTTCCATCTCTTTCCCATATGACTTTACCCTGGCCCTGTGTTGTGTATCCACTTGGTAGGGGTGTCCCAATGATCCTCAAGAGCTATGCTAACAGTAGCACAGGTAGGGTGTCTCATGTTGGACAGGTCAAGGGATAGGAACCAGAGGAAGAGAGACACAAACCTGCTGTCTTGTAGGGTAGACTGGGAGGGGAATGCAAAGCCTCAAACACATGATTGTCAAAATCAGATGTACTGAGTCATGGGCTTGATAAAACTGCAGCTCAGCACAATAATGTTATGATGTCACTTTATTTACCTTTCTCTATCTCCCACATTTGTTTTTGGTCTTCCTGTGTTTCTGTTGGATATATTGGAATTAAATGAAACGTGGAGAAATGCTTGGAAAACAGTGGCTACACTTACAGAAAGAAAGCAATTAAAATGAAAAATAAAGATGTAGATTCCAATGAATAAATTGTGGAGAAAACCTTGCAAAACAGAAGCATAAATGTACAGAAAGAATTGAAATTAATATTTTAAAGATCTGATCAATAGTAATACAAAAGCATGTAAGATTGCAGGCCGTAAAATATACACATCACCATTATCACATGCCTTTCATAAACAAACAAAAAAACAAATGTAAAAAAATTTGATCAACAAAAATAATTAGATGACATCCAATGTGTGCCGTAGGAGCACGTCTTCTTGGCCCTTTATCTCCTCACACTGGATGGAGCATGGGCTCTCTATAAACTCAGACTAAGACATGCTGCCTTTTTGTGATCTTCTGCAACTCCCTCTATGTCCTCACTATGTTATTCATCTCTATCTCTAATTTTCTTCTCCCTCTAATTCTCTTCTCCACGTGTTTTCAAGTCTCCCTTTGTTTTGTTTGCCCTATGAGTTCCAGGGAAAGATTGTCTAGTAATACTATTATCAGGTTCCGGTTTAGCTGAGTTGAGTGCGCGGAGCGACACTGCAAGCTGTGGATTTTGTGTGGAGTGCTTTTAAATCTGTCTGTGGTTGTTTGTATCGTGAACTGCATGTTCAGAGAAATGGCAGCAGGCCGGCTGCTGAACTGGGTTTGCATTATGCAGTAATGTGTGGCTGCTGGTTTTCTAGTGACAGCCGCTTCTATCAACGATTTTTGTGTGACAGACTTTTGTGTTGGAATTCTGGCAGTGGCCTTATGCATAGTATGTCTTTGCAGGCTTTTGGTTTGTCGAAACTCCTGTCTTTTCCAGATGGGGCAGTGAGGAGCATTTTGTGTGATATTCATTGGCACATTATGGAGCATTATGGGGACGACCCGTTGCCGTGAAGTTGGAACCGCGACTAACTAACTATTATGATGTTTTCTCACTGCATCCTATCCAGTGCTATAATTC
This sequence comes from Cepaea nemoralis, assembly GCA_014155875.1. NCBI lineage: Eukaryota > Metazoa > Mollusca > Gastropoda > Stylommatophora > Helicidae > Cepaea > Cepaea nemoralis. The sequence goes on from JACEFZ010022745.1 coordinate 303,422, forward strand.
TTTCCTAGCCTCTTGATTTGCTGGAATCTGTTTTGTTCTCTACCCACGCTCCACATTAATGATGATGTCATACCACCTTAACTTCCTATTCTGTGCAGGAACCAGCCAGTGAATGTTTGGAATGTATTAGTCATTGTTTTAGTCGTACTCCATCTTTCTGACCCATACAGCAGTGCTGACTTAACGTTAAACATCGAACATTCTATGTTTGGTGCTAGGTTTATTGTGACTTCCAGCAGAATCACTAGTCAGACAATTCTTGACTTGGTTTGGTTTTCAAAACACAATGGAGTGAACTAAATGATACACACAAGAAGATTAATGTATCAGGAGTAGAAGAGCAGTTTACTCTGTGATGATAGAGCAGAGTTTAATCTGTGGTAGAGCAGAGTTTAATGTGTGATGATAGAGCAGAGTTTAATCTGTGGTAGAGCAGAGTTTAATGTGTGATGATAGAGCAGAGTTTAATCTGTGGTAGAGCAGAATTTAATCTGTGATAATAGAACAGAGTTTAATCTGTGACGATAGAGCAAAGTTAAATCTGTGTTTAATGTGTGATGATAGAGCAGAGTTTAATCTGTGATGATAGAGCAGAGTTTAATGTGTGATGATAGAGCAAAGTTAAATCTGTGATGATAGAGCAGAGTTTAATCTGTGATGACAGAGCAGAGTTTAATCTGTGATGATAGAGCAGAGTTTAATTTGTGGTGATGATAGAGCAGAGTTTAATCTGTGATGATAGAGCAGAGTTTAATCTGTGATGATAGAGCAGAGTTTAATCTGTGATGATAGAGCAAAGTTTAATCTGCGATGGAGCAGAGTTTAATTTGTGGTGATGATAGAGCAGAGTTTAATCTGTGATGATAGAGCAGAGTTTAATCTGTGATGATAGAGCAGAGTTTAATTTGTGGTGATGATAGAGCAGAGTTTAATCTGTGATGACAGAGCAGAGTTTATCTGTGATGATAAAGTACAGATGTAGATCTATCTGATTTGCTGCACTTTCCATTTAGTCCTAGAAATGAGAGCGACACTATTTTCTTCTTGATCTATAGTAATCTAAAAATAATGTTCAGTAACATTTAAGTTTAAAAGCCTCAATTTTTTTCGCTAGTGTTTGTCCATGATTCACATCCACATGCCGCCACAGGAAAGATATATGTTTTCAAAATGTTTGCATTGATTTATTTGCTAATGTTATGCCAACAGTTCTTCGTGCTGTTTCATTTTCTAACTTCTTTTGAACAGTTCGCATTGTTAATTATTTAGTTAAAGATTGGGAAAATATCAGCACATTTATACATTCTGTTAGAGAATGGAAGCAGTGACGAATCATAGTTTATGACACCAGCTGGCAAGATCACTCTATTGGACGCAGTGAAGAAACATAGTTTATGACACCAGCTGGCAAGATCATTCTAATGGAAGCAGTAAAGAATCATAGTTTATGACACCAGCTGGCAAGATCACTCTAATGGAAGCAATGAAGAATCATAGTTTATGACACTAGCTGGCAAAGGTCACTCTAATTAGAGCAGTGAAGAAACATAGTTTATGACACAAGCTGGCAAAGGTCACTCTAATGGAAGCAGTGAAGAATCATAGTTTATGACACAAGCTGGCAAGATCACTCTAATGGAAGCAGTGAAGAATCATAGTTTATGATGCCAGCTGGCAAGATCATTCTAATGGAAGCAGTAAAGAATCATAGTTTATGACACCAGCTGGCAAGATCACTCTAATTGAAGCAGTGAAGAATCACAGTTTATGACACCAGCTGGCAAGATCACTCTAATGGAAGCAGTGAGGGAAACATAGTTTATGACACCAGCTGGCATGATCATTCTAATGGAAGCAGTAAAGAATCATAGTTTATGACACCAGCTGGCAAGATCATTCTAATGGAAGCAGTGAAGAAACATAGTTTATGACACCAGCTGGCAAGATCACTTTAATGGAAGCAGTGAAGAAATATAGTTTATGACACCAGCTGGCAAGATCACTCTAATGGAAGCAGTGAAGAAACATAGTTTATGACACCAGCTGGCAAGATCACTCTAATGGAAGCAGTGAAGAAACATAGTTTATGACACCAGCTGGCAAGATCACTCTAATGGAAGCAGTGAAGAAACATAGTTTATGACACCAGCTGGCAAGATCACTCTAATGGAAGCAGTAAAGAATCATAGTTTATGACACCAGCTGGCAAGATCACTCTAATGGAAGCAGTGAAGAAACATAGTTTATGACACCAGCTGGCAAGATCACTCTAATGGAAGCAATGAAGAAACATAGTTTATGACACCAGCTGGCAAGATCACTCTAATGGAAGCAGTAAAGAATCATAGTTTATGACACCAGCTGGCAAGATCACTCTAATGGAAGCAGTGAAGAAACATAGTTTATGACACCAGCTGGCAAGATCACTCTAATGGAAGCAATGAAGAATCATAGTTTATGACACCAGCTGGCAAGGTCACTCTAATGGAAGCAGTGAAGAAACATAGTTTATGACACCAGCTGGCAAGATCACTCTAATGGAAGCAATGAAGAATCATAGTTTATGACACCAGCTGGCAAGGTCACTCTAATTGAAGCAGTGAAGAATCATAGTTTATGACACCAGCTGGCAAGGTCACTCTAATGGAAGCAGTGAAGAATCATAGTTTATGACACCAGCTGGCAAGATCACTCTAATGGAAGCAGTGAAGAAACATAGTTTATGACACCAGCTGGCAAGATCATTCTAATGGAAGCAGTAAAGAATCAAAGTTTATGACACCAGCTGGCAAGATCACTCTAATGGAAGCAGTGAAGAAACATAGTTTATGACACCAGCTGGCAAGATCACTCTAATGGAAGCAATGAAGAATCATAGTTTATGACACCAGCTGGCAAGGTCACTCTAATGGAAGCAGTGAAGAAACATAGTTTATGACACCAGCTGGCAAGATCACTCTAATGGAAGCAATGAAGAATCATAGTTTATGACACCAGCTGGCAAGATCATTCTAATGGAAGCAGCGAAGAGTCATAGTTTATGACACCAGCTGGCAAGATCACTCTAATAGAAGCAGTGAAGAAACATAGTTTATGACACCAGCTGGCAAGATCATTCTAATGGAAGCAGTGAAGAATCATAGTTTATGACACCAGCTGGCAAGATCACTCTAATGGAAGCAGTGAAGAATCATAGTTTATGACACAAGCTGGAAAGGTACTCGAGTGTGGTAACTAGTGTCTTCTTATAGTCCATGTCATGTGGCATTGCTGCTCACGTCTGTCCTCAGTCTCCTGTCTTGTGTCATGACATCACACTGTGCAGCATCTTTTTTCTCTGTCATCTATATAACAGAGCATTGTTATAAGGGAAATAATGGGAGGTCGGATGAGGGAGTGAAGATGTGGCGCCAGGCATGTCTTTGGTTTTCTCCTATTTAGTGGAGGAAGCCAAAGAAGCATTGCACGAAGACGCACATCGTCTTCATGGCAGCAATACGTCAGGGTAGCAACAAAAACATTGACAACAGGAGTTCGATTTTTATAGGGATAGAAGCAACATGTGTTCATTTTATTGATAGTCTGATAAGCGTTTACGGAGGGTTACATCTGGTAGGTTAGTTCCAATTGGAGGAAGGGCAACATCTCTAGAATGATTGTAGTTTAAGAAACCGAATAGAAGTTAACTAGTTTGTAATATGTTTTAAGGGAAAGTTAAGAACGTCAAGTAATGAAATGAAAAGAGAAAAATGCCAAGTTAATTAGCTTTTCTTTTATAAGCAACTAACTGAATAAGCTACATTTCATAATTAGCTGAATAAGCAGGCCGACCTATTTATGCATGGTTTGAATGTTACGAAATTATATTCTCAATTGCCCTAAGCTCCAAATTAAAAATCATGGATGAATCCAGAAAAGTGTGCAAAGCGTGTGTGTGTTGAAGATTCTTAGAATTGGGTGAGTTATACGTTCTTTATTAAAATTGTTAACTAGGTATTAGAGCAACGCAAAGTTATCTCTACCACAACCATGGATCACAGCTTTAACTATTCTCGATGGACTGACACGGTTACATCCCCTGACTCTCATTCCCTTCCAACATTTCCACTGATTTAATGTCTTGTGTCCACTAGTGACTTAGAATCAAATATTTGTTTTATTCATATGAAACAAACATTGCATTAATTCCACATATAATTACATCAAACATCTTTACATCAGGATGCGACACTTCAGCTCAATTTTATCCTCACGAATATAATTTCGTTGTTTTATCGTTTCATGGCTGACAAATTCAATGAGACCCCAGCAATCACTTTCACCATCTGATGATCCACAAGGCTTGTCGTACTGAAACTGGTTTCCCTCGGCTTTCAGTGAGTCACTATGGCCATCTACAAGCACAGAAATCAAAGGGTTGTGATTAAACAATGACAAGTGACTAGTACTTACTTTGGTTAATAATAAGATAAACATAGTGTGGTTAAACATAGTTGAGCACAATTTTCCATGCTAATGTGACATGAAGAGACAGGATTACAGATGATCAAATTAAGAGACACAAAACCTACCAATCATTGATGCAGCCAACCAACCATTTAACCCACCCACCAACCAACCACCACCTAGTCAATCAACTAACCAACCAACTACCTAGCCCATCAGCCAACCAACCAATCAATCATCCAACCATTGGTGTCTTCATATTTCATATTTTTCTTAAGACCTTCTGTTCCAGAAAATAGTTTTATTAACCTATTCTATCAAGATTGTTGCTTTTAATAATTTTTGACAGTAGTTACATTATCCCACTACATCCAGATTGTTAAAACTCCTTTTTTGCATCCCCATGGTGGACCCCAGAAGTAGACCATGCTTGGAAAGCAAAGAGAGCTGCAGTGAAGCAGCTAAGCAAAGTGCGACAGACACCCCGAAACTCACGAGAGGAAATGGACACAGCGGAAAATGTCAAGAAGGACAAGGTGGAGGTCTTCAAGCGCTGTGCTGCAGAGGCCAAAAACGCAAAATGGGAATGTTTCATGAAGGAGATTGGAGGTGATAAAACACTGCGAAAATTCTGGAAACTGCACAGACAAATGCAAAGAAAAGATCGGCCTATGACAGTGGGAACATTTTATAGAGATGATGGTGTGCGCTTGACAACAGACAAAGAGAAAGGGGAGGCATTTCTTCAGAGATTTTTAGAGCAGACCAATCATAATGATGCGGACACCAGGGATGCAGTTAGAGAGGAATTATCTGGCACCATGAAGAATATGCATTATGAAGACATCATACGGGTTGAAGATGTTAAACATATTTTGAAAAAGGCAAAAGACACGGCACCAGGGCCCGATGGGGTTAGGTATGGCCACATGAAGGCTTTGAGCGATGCAGACCTGAAGGAGATGACCGACTGCTTTAACCAGAGCATTAGGACAGCATCAGTACCGCAGGATTGGGTGCACAGCTATCTCATCCCTCTCCCAAAACCATTCAAGGATCATTCAAAGCTTAGCGGCTTTAGGATCATCACCCTTCAAAATACATTTGGGAAGGTTCTAAGAAGATAGCGCTGTCAAGCTGCAAGAGTGTTTGGAAAGGGGAAGCTTCTTCCAAGAGGCCTGGGGAGCTACAGGCCAGGAAAAGATACCTGGTCAAATGCAGCCACTTTTGCCTTTGATGTTTATGAGGGGTTCCAGAGTAGACAGGAAACGATGGCGGCAGCGCTTGATCTCGAGGATGCATACAATAGAGTTCGATATGATATTTTGATGACCGCACTGATGGAGAAGGGGGTCAATCCCTGGTTGGTGAACTGGATAGCAGCCGTCCTGCATTCTCGTCGGGTTGCTCTCCGTCTGGGTGCATGGACCTCAGAGCCACATATTTTAACCCCGGGACTGCCACAGGGATCTGCAATCTCACCGGTGCTCTTTAACGTGTATACGAGCAAGATTGCAAACCTAGAAGCACCAGGGGTTGGAAGGATACTAACATTTGCAGATGATATTCTTGCATATAGGCAGGGGAGAGATAGGGAGCAAACAGCCCAGGAGCTACAGGCGACAGTAGACAAAGTGATTGACTGGTGCACTGAAATGAGTGCTGTCATCCACCCGGAAAAGGCGGCTGTTTTGTGGTGCTCTCTGGACAACAGGATTGTGAGAGCTGATGTCCCAAGCCTCGCGATAGATGGTAGAAGCGTCAACAGAGAGAACAAACTGAAGTATCTGGGAATCACATTTGACAGGAACCTGTCATTCAAGGACCATGTAGAGACGGTTGTGACAAGATCTCAAAAGGGACTCAATGCACTTAAAACTATGGCTGCAATGGACACAGAGCAGAGAATGCTTTTCACACTATACCAGCACTTGATCCTCTCAGTGATTGATTATGGACTAGGACTGCTCACTGTCTCAAAGAGTCAGCTGGTGAAATTAGAGCGCATACAGAACGAAGCTATGCGGGTCATTCTGGGATGCACCAGAGACACCCCAGTAGTGTGTATGCGTTACATCCTTGGTCTGCCGACTGTTGCTGGTAGGCTCAAGGTGATGCAGGCGAAGGCATACCTCAGAGTAGCTGCAGACACAGATCACCCGTTGCATGAGGCGCTGGACGCAGTTAAGGGTCAGCGACTGATAAGAGGGAAATCATGGATGGCTCAGGCGGAGGATACGATCAGACAGGTGTGCCTCTTGGAAAACATTAGGTGAGGAGAGGAGTGGGTCAGAGTGCCAGCGGAGCAGTCAGACTTGTGCAGAGTTATAATCACATTGAGCCGGGAGTGCAGGGAGTGGCCAGCAGGGGCCACGGAAGTGGAAATCCAGCAACTAATTCAGGATAATGCTCGCTCGGGTGATGTGATTATCTGCACAGATGGGTCGGTTTTGAGAGGTAGGAGAAGTGCCTGGGGGTTCTTAGCAAAAGCTAATGGTCGACGTTTGGTGCAGGAGAGCCTGGCATATGATACCACAACATCTAGCTTAAGAATGGAGGTGGAGGCGGTCAGTGCAGCTTTCCGCTGGATGGAGAATACGATACACACACACATCGTGATTGTAACTGACTCAGAAAGCATGCTGAGGAAGGTGAGGACAGGCAAGCTTCGGGCAGAGTGGCTTGCTTCGCTTCGGAGGTCACGGGTGGCAAGCATCGCCTGGATCTTTTCTCCGGGGCATGCCTGGTGTGCTGGGGAATGAACAGGCAGGACAGATTGGCTGGCTCTGCAAAACTTGGTGGAGTATTGATGCATGACAAGGCAGACGTGGTTGTGGCCTTGTGGAAGCATGTGTACACATCGGAGGAGCAAATGGATCACCATGGTCTGGCAAGAATGAGACAGCGAGGAGTGATGAGGGAATCTGGCCGACGCTCGACGCTCAGAGGAAAGGCGAGACGGACATATAATCAGATTGCTACTGGCACTATTGGTGTTGGAACTCTTCGCTGGCTGCTGAGGATGGGGATGGAGCACTTATGGGAATGCCCCGAATGCTGTGATGTCGGTTCCTAAATCAATCAATCAATCAATCAATCCAGATTGTTAATTAAACCCTTTGTGACAGTTGTTAAATCAACTAACTATATCCATACTGTTACATTAAACCCTTTGTGACAGTTGTTACATTAACTATATTCATACTGTTACATTAAACCCTTTGCGACAGTTGTTACAGTAACTAACTTTATCCAGACTGTTACATTAAACACTTTGTGACAGTTATTACATTATAGCACTCAATCTAGATTGTTACATTAAACACTTTGTGACAGTTTTTAAATTAACCCATCATATCCAGATTGTTTACAATAAACGCTTTGTGACAGTTATTACTTTAACCCTCTATATCCACATTGTTACATTAACCCACTATATTCAGATTGTTACATTAAATACTTTGTGACGGGTGTTACATTAACTCACTATATCCAGATTGATATTTTAACACTTTGTGACAGTTGTTACATTAACCCACTATATCCAGATTGTTAAATTATGCACTTTGTGATAATTGTCCCATTAACCCACCAAATCCAGATTGTTACTAAAGTCTTCATTGCACCAGGTTTTATCCCATATGGCTCGGTCTCTTTCCGCAGCATGGAAAGTGTCGCACAAAGCATGAACTCCGTAGCTTTTAGCGACGACCCACAGGAGTCTCCGAAACATTTTTAACTCGCAAACCGAAGGGCGTGGCCCGGAATCGAATGCACAACCTTCAGAGCACGAGTCAAATGGCTTGACCACTTCGCCACAGAGACTCCCCCAATGGCGTAGAGCCGTTTAAGTTGATGGGGATTATGTTGAGAAGTAGAAATGTTTGCTGCACATGTGCATGAACATTGTGACTAAATTTCATTTGTATGTTATTAACGGATCAGATTGTTACATTAAACACTTTGAGATGGTTGTTACATTAACTCACTATATCTATGAGGGTAGGTAAAAAAAAAGTTACGCACCACAATTACTATCTCGTTCAACCATTAATAACATACAAATGAAATTTAGTCACAATGTTCATGCACATGTGCAGCAAACATTTCTACTTCTCAACATAATCCCCATCAACTTTAACTGCTTTACGCCATCTTGAAACAAGAGCATGTATCCCAGATCTGTACCACATTTGTCCTGTTCTCGTAGCCATTTCTTCACCGCATTAATCACTCCCTCATTGTCTTCAAACTTTGTCCCATGGATAGCATTCTTAAGAGGACAGAAAAGATGGAAATAAGATGGTCCGGACTGTAAGGTGGATGGGTAACATTCCACCACATTTTGTCGATTGCCTCTCTTGTTTGTAAAACTTGTGTTAGACCGCACATTGTCATGAAAGAGAAGCGGTTGCTCTCGATTCTTGTAAAGCCTAACTCTGCAGTAACGACGGTTGAGTTTTGTGAGTGTTTTGATGTAAATTTCTGAATTGATGGTTCCACCTTTTGGCAGCACATCCACAAGAATAACCCCATCAATGTCCCCCCAAAAAACAGTGAGCATGACTTTACCGGCTGTTGGAGTTGTTTTGAATTTTTTCCTCACTGGTGATTGATGCCACTCTATTGACTGTCTTTTTGTCTCCAGCTCAAAATAATGAACCCAAGTTTCGTCTCCTGTCACAATGTTTGAAAAAAACAAACATCCAAATCTGTCTCAAACTGCCGCAACAATTCCGAACAAATTGTTTTCCTTTGAGCCTTATGGTCCTCTGTGTGAACTCAAGGAACCCATCTTGCACAAACCTTTGAATATCCCAGGCTTTTGAAAATTTGAATTGCACTACCTTTGTTTATTGAAATTATTGCTAATTTGCAGCTTATCAGCCAGCTCTACATCTCCACATGCAGATACCAACACTCTCTGTGCCCAGCTGCTAACTGTGCTTCTATCAACTGCAAAAGTGCCATAAACTGCTCACAAACGTTTGCAAATGTTAACAACAGTTTCTTTCTCTGCGATCGAAAATCCTATAACAATCCACTGCTTGTAATGTACATCATTAATATCTGCCATTTCTGCGGTTAGAATTGGTTTACAGAGGTGCGATTTGGTATACACCTTCAATAGATTATAAACTTAAATTGGTTAAAATGTAATGCTTCTATCTTTATTATTAGCTGAGATAATAATTGTGGTGCATAACTTTCTGACCTACCCTCATAGATTGATATTTTAAGACTTTGTAACAGTTGTTACATCCTCCGAAGTCGGAGAGTGTCTGCCTGTACGGTGAGGAACCACCAGTCTGCACACCAATAAGCCAGACATGGGACAACGGACACTCACGCAAACCTCAGGTCCTGTATGACATCACACTGATGTTGGACAACAGGTGCCTTCATCCGACATACAGGACTTCGCGTTGGAGCTCAGGCCAACGAACACAAGCAAGCAAGCAACAGTTGTTACATTAATCCACTATATCCAGATTGTTACATTAAACACTTTATGACAGTTGTTACATTAACCCACTATATCTAGATTGTTACATAAAATACTTTGTGACAGTTTTTCAGTTGAGTTGAGTTGAGCTGAGTTCAGAACTGACATCATTGCACTCTGGGCATTCCCACACACATTCAGTTCTCATCTTCAACAGTCAGCAGAGAGTTCCAATACTAATGGTGTCTGTTGTAATCTGATTACATATCCGTTTTGCTTTACCTCTAAGTGACAACTATCTACCATATCCTCTGACCACCCCTTCCTGCCGCACTCTTCCTACATCATAATAGTCTAACACTTTCCTCTGGAGTAAACTAGGCAGACCGAGAGAGGGATCATGCTGCATGGGCAACACATGCTCTCTAAATTTAGCTCAGGCTTTGTGTTATGGAGATGTATAACTCCATCCCTGGTCCCTGCCATGGGTTTAATTATGCCTTTTTTAAAAGCACAATATAATGAACAAAAAAGAAATACCACAATGTGATTTACGAGTAAATGGGCATATTCTTAAGCAAGTGAATCGATACAGTTATCTCGACAGTCATAACATCTGATGGGAGATGCCTTGAAGAGATTAGAACAAGAATTGCCATTACGAAGGTAGCCTTTTGCAAGATGAAAAACATACTGACCAATAAAAAGATATCAATTGAAATGAGAAAAAGAGTGTTGAAGTGCTACATAGAACCTGTACTTCTGTATGGATGTGAAGCGTGGACAATGAGCAATCAAGATGAAAAACAGCTGATGGCTGTGGAAATGTGGTTTTTGAGGAAAATGCAAAGAATACCATGGACAGACAGAAAAACCAATGAGCAAGTCCTTCAAGAAACAAATGAAGATCGTAAACTGATTAGAGTCATTAGAAGTAGACAGTCAAAATGTTTTGGGCGTGTTATGAGAAGAAATGACTTGGAGAACTTGGTGACGACTGGCAAGATCGAAGGGAAGAGACCAAGGGGAGGACCGAGAAGTAAATACCTGGATGGCTTGGCCACGTGGCATGGTCGAGACAGGAACACAGAGCTGATCCACGACTCTGGTGATCGAGTGAGATGGCAGAACATGACCGCCCACGCTTATCGGCATGGCACATGATGGATGGATCGATGGATAATGAACAAACATTCCATATTGACGTGGATAGGCCTTAGGTTCATACCAGAATGCGATCGGTGTTGCCAGTAGTGGGTTGTGCTCAATATTTGAACAAACATCTGTCAAGATGGAGGCTAACAGTGTCAGTTCTGTGTTGGTTGATGAAACCCCTCATTCTCCTGATGTAACTCTCATGTCTGGCCTTGCCAATTTTTACTCTCAAGTCTCTCATTCTAAACAGCGCTAATACCGTAATAAAGTAAAGTATTGAAAATGGCAATACCTATTTGGTTAACCAAAATCACAACAAAGTGAAGATTTACAGGCCATTTTAAATGGCGGTCATAGTCTCCTTTAACAATGCGAAGAAATACTGACATACACCGGTTAATGGCAGTTCCATTTCCATTAAGATATACCTCCACCTGAGCCCTGTAGAAAAACAGTTTACAATTTTGAGTATAAAGAATTATTTTTAAACATCATCATTGTCAAGTATTTTGGCCTTTGGGTTGGTTGTGAAGCTTCTTGGTCTTCTCATTCTTTTATGCAGCAAATAAAATCAAAAATGAATTTTTATATTCAACTTAAAACAATTGAACTAGTGTAGTATACAAGGGAAAACTGAACTAGTGATGAAACCCCTCATTCTCCTGATGTAACTCTCGTGTCTGGCCTTGCCAATTTTTACTCTCAAGTCTCTCATTCTAAACAGCGAATATATATAAATAGCCAAGGGAAAACAAATGAACGATTGTAGTATACATGGGAAAACAATTGAACTAGTGTAGTATACAAGGGAAAACAATTGAACTAGTGTAGTATACAAGGGAAAACAATTGAACTAGTGTAGTACATAAAGGAAAACAAATGAACTAGTGTAGTATACAAGGAAAAACAACTGAACTAGTGTAGTAGACAAGGGAAAACAATTGAACTAGTGTAGAAGTTTTCCATCTTCTTCTTTATCCCCATTTAGGCATAGGTTCTCAACAAACTCATACCAAGATGTCCTATCTTTAGCCATCTCATAAGTTAGTTAGTTAGTTAGTTAGTTTGTTAGTTAGATCATCCTCATTGCACATCGGACCATTCAGTCCATAAGTGCTTGGATCCCTTCCTCAGCAAATCCCGCAGCGTGTAGCGGCTAACGACGCCAGTTCTGTGTTGGTTTATCAGTCTTCTTTGGCTTCCTGCGTAGTGTTCTTGTTTTAGCCACCCCTCTTTTAATTTGCTGTTCTCACAGTCTGGCCATGGTTGTAGATTCACAGTCATCACTTGGTTCTCGCAAAAGTCTTACTTCTCGTAGAGCATTCAGAATGTCAGCCTGGTCCATGGCGCGTCTGCCCTCCACAGTAGCGTTACCTGCGAGCTTGTCAGCCCGCTCATTCCCTTGTACTCCCGCATGTCCTGGCACAAAGATGAAACTAATCTTTGCCAGCCGAGACCGCTCCAGAGACAGCAACCATTCTCTTCGGATCCCCTCCATTTCTATCCTCTTGAGCATGTTCATTGAGTCGCTAAGGAAACATGCCCTAGTGAATGTCTGTGTCTCGAGCCATAGTCAGGCTACTTGTGGTCTCAGCAGAAGCACCAGAGTCCTCCTTCACAATTCTCCCTCCGGCCTGAGCCGTAAAGGCCCATGAGCTTCTCACATGTCGGATGACCGACCCATCTGTGTAAATGACAGCATCACCGTCTAGCGAATTCTCGAAAATCAACGCTTGTACTTCCGCCTCCACAGCTGCCAGGTTTTCTTGTCTGCATTTTCTGTCTAGTTGGATGTAAACTGAAAAGAATGTGCAGAAATCAGTCTGATGGTATCCACTGTGAGATGGTATCCACTTTATGGTGACCTTACGCTGTTAATGTGTCCACCACAGGCTCATAAGACACCACTAAAGGGCTGAAAACTAGTCAAAAAGATGTGATATATTTTTAATGCTATTACATGTCCTCCTGATCTCTTGGGTAGTGAGATCACATGCTTAGCCTTCTCGGAGAAGGGCAAAAAAAAAAAAAGGAGGTCCAGTGTGCAAGTTGTGCATGTTAAAATCCCTCGGTAGCTGAAAATTGCAAAGAGTAGGCCTTAAGTCTACTGCCATGGCAAAATTGTTATGACAGAAAACCTAGCCATAGATAGACACAGCCCATGACCATGGATGGAATCTGTCTAAAGGAAGAAAATGATAGACACAGCCCATGACCTGGGATGGAATCTGTCTAGAGAAAGCAAACCTAGCCACGGATAGACACAACCCATGACCATGGATGGAATCTGTCTAGAGGAAGCAAACCTAGCCACGGATAGACACAACCCATGACCATGGATGGAATCTGTCTAGAGGAAGCAAACCTAGCCATGGATAGACACAGCCCATGACCTGGGATGGAATCTGTCTAGAGGAAGAAAATCTGACACAAATGCATGCTGAAGTGCATGACTAGGTGTGACGTATTTTCCTCAAAAGAGAGATGCAGAAGAAGAAAACCAAAATGACAAAACAGTAAAAATGTACATGCCATTTTAAATGACAGTCATAGTCTTCTTCTTCTTTTTTCGTTCGCCTGAAGTATGTTTATAACTGCAATGTTGTCTCTTCTATGAATCTAATAGTCTAATTTAATAATGCTCAGTACCAAGTTCATTAAGATATGTTATGCAGGGCATGAAGAACATATTCTGTCCTTGGAAGTTAGAAAAGAGCTCCTGCATGTTACACAGAACCAGTTTTAACATATGGTTGCGAATCCTGGACAATTAATTAAAAAATCCATGGAAGCCTAGGAGATGTGGTTTTATAGAAGAATGTTGAAAATTAATTAGACAGCCATAATGAGCAATCTGGACATTTTGAGGAAGGCTAAATTGCAAAGACAACTCATCACAAACATCAGCAAGAAGCAGTCATATTTATTTGGTGACATTATGAGAAAACATAAACTGGAACATGTTGTGACAACCAGAGAGATTTGTCGGAAAGAGAAACAGAGGAAGACAGCATGAGAAAATTCTTAACTGTCTTGTGTCATGGTCTGGAAGGGAGTTAACAAAAACTGATTCATGCCATCAGAGATTGCAATTTGTGGAGAAGCATAATCACCTACGCCAGCCAGCAAGATATTGGATGTTGATGATGCAAGGTATGGTTCATGGAAGAAGAGGAAGAGTTCTTCAAGCAGCAAGAAGGTGGACTGGGTTGCCTTATGTGTGGCTGCTGGTTTTCTAGTGACTGCCACTTCCATCAACGATGAACTGTATTTTTCATGGTGAACTTTTGTGTTAGCATTTTGGCAGCAACATTATGCACAGTATATCTGTGTGGGCTGTTGGTTTGTCGAGATTCCTGTCTGTTCCACTTTTCACCTGGGGCAGTGAAGAGCATTTTGTGTGATATTCACTGGCATAGGAACGGAGCATAAATGGGACGAACCTTTGCCATGAAGTTGGAACTGCGACTAATTAACTATGCATGAGGCAGGAGAACAAGCAAGAGATCAAGACACTTTTTTGGCGGCCATGATGAGAGCAACATTCTGCAAAGGACCTGTTAAATGATGATGACAATTATCATTAATTCTCTTTGTCTACTATTTCTGTCCAAGCAAATCCCTGTGTAGTCACTGTAGCTTTCAATTTGTATACCATCATGTGAGTCCTATAATCTCAACTTCTTTCCTGTACTACTGTGAGAGCTAATCAATGCATGTATGTTTATTTCTCATGCTATTTAAATGGACTCAAGAGATCCCCAACAACTGATAAAATGAGATCAAGGTTTGACAAACAAAATGTTGTCGGCACTGAAAAGGACATATTGCGATGACGAAAACTGAATGGCTCAGCCACAAGGAACAATTGGGACAATAACAGAGATCTGGTTCAAGATTCTGGTGATCGTCTGAAGGGAGGAAGGAAGGAAGGAAGGAAGGAAGGAAAAGGAGGGAAGGAAGGAAGGAAGACATGCAAGAGGAGAACAACAGCTTCAAATGGAGGATCACATCAAGAGATAGACTGGAAAGAGGCCGCCAGACTATACATTCTTGGCGAGACAGCTGGAGAGTGCTGTAGATCCACTTCATTTGACCTTCACTGTCTCATCTCATCTCATATTGTTCCTCTTGTACCTTACAGTGTCGAAGTGAAGCATAAACAGCGAGAGAGTGCACATTTATGGGTTTCATATATTGAGATTCTCATGGACTTTGTTAATCCCTCTGTCCATTGTTTACATGGTCAGCCTTTTTCTTCTGGTTCCATTTCGTCTGTACATCACTGCTTGTTGTGGTATACTGTTAGTTGGTAGACAAGGAACATGGCCAAACCATTTAACTTGCTGTTTTCTAATGAAATCTAGTGATACTATAATCCCCACTTTAGCCCTGATTTCTTCATTTCTGATGTTTTCTCTTCTTGATACATTGAGTATTCTTCTCAGGAATCTCATTTCGGTTGTTGTGATTTTCCTTTTCTCTTTTTTTTTTTTTGGTCACTCTCCAAGTTTGGCATTGGTAGCATAGAGTTGGTATGAAGATTGTGTTGTAGAGTACTTTTTTTTACTATCTACTGATACATGTTTGTTCTTTAGTATTGGTGCCATTTGTCCAATGAGTTGGTTTGCCTTATTTCAAAGATTCACTGTAAAGTTTGCAAATTGCTTTGTCTTCATATACGTTCAGACATCAACCTGTATATATTTAAAGAAAGCAGCAATCAACTTGAGCTTGTTGACACCTCTATAGAAGTTATCTTCAAATGCAGCTGATATACAACAAAATGATATTATCTATTCTACATGATTAGACACTCCTGCAGCAAATGTTTAGCTGTCATTTTACCAATTTCACAGTTATTCATCAAAATCTCCTATCTTCAGCTTATTAAACAAGTGGTATTTTAGTCTGTTATGTCCTGTGCAGAATCCGAAGATTATTTATTATTACACATTCATTTCGATGGACTGTAATATCTTTCTAGTGGCCTGGATGCTCTGATTCCCACTTGGTTCTAAAAGTGCTTATGAACCTCTTGCCCTCATCAAAGGTTATGTTTTTATCAGGCTGAGGCAGTCTTCCTCCTCCATTTGCCAATCTGTTGGATTCTTTATTTCTAACTAACATGATAATACTGTTCGATATATTTACCTGTAACCACAGTGTGTCAGGTAGAATGGCGGTGAAATCTCCTTATGACCGTCATCAAGCTTCTCCTGCCTGAGCTTTTTACAATAGCTGGAAATAATCCATTTAAATGTCACTTCTACGGGGAATATTTCTGCAGGCATTTGGGGTAGTGGAATAGGAGATGTTGGACGACCTGAAATATAAGAAACATAATATAATTTAAGCAGTATAATTACATGAATACATATATATATATATATATCATTATGACCAAGTGCTCTGCCAGCTGATGTAGGTGTTAATGTCCTCTCCACAGATATGGTCCTTGGTGTTCTGGATGAACTCCACTGACAATACTCCTCCATGCCACTGTCTCGGTCAACCCAGCATCATTTCTCTTGATCTGCCTCTCTTCCACTTAATCTTTTCAGTTGTCACGATGTTCTTAAATGCCTTTCTTCTCATCAAATGATCCAAAAAAATCTGTTTGTCTCTTTCTGTTTGTTGTGTATAATGTTCTAGTTTCATTAGACTCTTTCAGACAACCATTGTTAGTTACTCTGGCAGTCCAAGGAATTTGTAGCAATTGTCCCAGGAACCACATCTCCATCATAGTGTGTTTTCTGTCTTCAACCACATCATCATCATTATCAAGTATTTCAGGCCAACCTTGGGCTGACCGTACATTTACTGATTTTCTTCTTCTTCTTTCGTTCGCTTGAAATATGTCTATATCTGCAATGTCGTCTCTCGCATGAATTGAACTGTTTTTTTCAGTTCACACAGTGGTCCATAGAGTTTATCTTCCACTGTCGTCTCTCTAGGCCAGAAGGTTTGCCTAGATATGTTATATTTTGGGCAGTCTTGGAGTATGTGCTCTGCTGTCTGCGACGCCAATCCACATGTGCACATGGCTGTTTCACCAATCTTGAATTTTGTATACATGTGGTTGCGTAATCTATTGTGTCCTGTTCTGAGGCGCAGAATAATGACTTGTTCTGGTCTGTCCATAACGTGGTAGTCATCTTGAGCAGGTTTTGGTGGCTTTCTGACTGATTTGATCATTCTTTTCTTTTGGTGGTATGTAACGGGCACATCAGGCTGTTCTTCTTTGGCTCCTTCCTTAGCCAATTGATCAGCTCTGTCGTTTCCGGGTACTCCACAGTGGGATGGTATCCACTGTATGGTGACTTTATGCTGACTGCTAAGTTCAGAAAGTAGTGTCCTTAGTACTAGCAATTTCCCAGAGAGGGCGCCTCGAGTACTGATTTGCATCTGTTAGTAGCACCACAGGTTGTGTACCATTGCTGTTATTTAGTAATTTCTCTGTTGCTATCGTGATTGCCTCAATTTCGGCATCATAGTTATGGCAGTACTTTCCTGTCGGTACTCTGGCTGTGTCCATAGTATTATTTGGGTATTCTATGTACACTCCCGCTCCTCCATTTCGAACAGCATTTTGTGCTGACCCATCTGTGTAGACTCGGATCCAGAGATCCTGTGGGTATTCTTCATCAAGGAAGCTGAGAGTGGCTGTTCTGCGCTGCACACTGTTCTGTTCTTCCTTGTCAAATATTCCTCTCACTTTTGTCTGGATTTGTAACGATAGTCTATGCTCATCTTTCCATGGAGTTCGCTCTGGAATAGTTGTTAGGGGGATACCAACTGTGGGCAGATCAGTGGTTTCTCTGCAGAGTCGTTTGGCCTGGTGGATAAAACTACTTCTTTTCAACCGCCCCATAGCTAGGTTTTCAAATCTGTTCTTCATAGGGTGGCCTGGCAAGCTGAGGAACTTTTCTGCTTGTATTAGCGTTTTCGTATCTCTGCGCTCACTCAGTGCCTGTGTCCTCCCCATCTTCTCCATTTCCACTATAGGGGTTGATCTCATCCCTCCTGTGGTGACTCTAAGTGCTTGATTTTGCACCTTGTCCAGCTCTTGTAGTGTGGTTTTTTATGCTGAACACCACGCAGTTGACCCATATTCCAGGTGTGGTCGTATGCTCTGTTGGTAAACTTTGCTAAGTATTTTCGTACTGGCTCCCCATGTGGTTCCACTTAGCTTTCTCAGGATGGCTATTTTCCTTCTGGCTTTTGCTACTGCTTTGTTGATGTGCTTTCTCCATGTCAGCTTGCCATCAAATGTTACTCCAAGGTATGTTGGTTCTTTATCTTCTCTTAGGGGAGTTCCATTTATCTGGATGATCCCTGCCTTTTGTTTTGGAGAGAGGGTAAATAGGGTGGTGCTGCACTTGTCAGTGTTTATGCTGACACACCATCTATTTGCCCATGCAGCAAATGTATCTACAGCTCTTTGTAGCAATCTGGTGGCCACTGATGCATATTCATTTGTGCTCCATAGAACCAGGTCATCGGCGTACATTGCCGCTTTAATTCCATGCGGTAGGTGAGCAACAAGATCATTGATGAAGATTAGAAAAAGTGTGGGGACAAGACTCCGCCCTGGGGGACACCGTGACGCAGTAGTACTTTCTTGCTCTTGAGTCCGTCTATCTGTACTCGGGCTCTTCTGTTGTGCAAGTATGCTTTCACCCATTTGTACATTCTTCCATTGACTTTGCAGTTTCTCAATCAGACCTTCTTTCCAGACTTTGTCAAAGGCTTTCTTCAGATCTATCCATGCCGCAAGCACCAGCTTCTTCTCTTGGAATGCATCCTCAATTTCTTGAGAGAGGTAGGTTGTCTGATCTTCCGTAGAGTAGCACTGCCTAAAGCCAGCCTGCTGTGGCACAAGGATGTTTTTACTTTCAATGTACCACTGCAGTCTGTGATTGATGATGCGCTCCAGTGTTTTGCAGAGACAGCTGGTGAGGCTAATTGGTCTGTAGCTAGAGGCAATGGAACCATCTTTCCCTAATTTTAGGAGGGGTATCATGATTGCTTCTCTCCAGGCTCGTGGAACACTGCCTAAGGTCCAGCTGTTATTGAAGATCTGCAACAGCTTTGTTTTGGCCTCTGTTCCTAGGTTCCTGATCATTTCATTGGAGATACCATCAGCTCCTGGTGACTTTCTCATTTTCAGTTTTGATATGGCTAGCTCCAGTTCGCTGATTGTGATGGGTGCCTCCAGAACCTCATGTACTATTTCCTTCTGTCCTGTATGTTGTCGTTTCTCTCGAATCTCTTGTTGTTTCTCTGGACTAATTTTGATATTGCTATCTTGTGCGAATGAGTCCGCAAAATGGTCAGCTGCTTGCTTTCTTGTTAAGATTTGTCCATCTTTATGTAGCGCAATTTTTGAGTTTCTCCCTGTGCCCTCGTCATTAAGCTGTTTTATTAGCTTCCACAATTTCCTTGTGTCTCTTTCAAAGTTCAGAGACTCCGTTTTCTCCTGCCAGCTTTTCCGTCTAGCCTGCAGCTTGGCCCTTTGAAATTTGGCTTTTGCATGCTGGAATTTATTGTGGTGCTCTTGGCTGGGTGTGGCCTCTGCTTGCTTTCTACACACTTCAACATCATTATGCAACTGTTCCAGTTCACTACTCCAGTAGGGTTTATATTGTTTACGGGCTCCTCTTGGTACTGTTTCTCGCGCTGCCTGTAGTATGCATTTCCCAAACTCTTCAACTACTTTATTTATGTCTTTCTCAGTGTTCAGGTTTCTAACCAATATGCAGGTGCGATGCTTGTAGATTGCCCAGTCTGCTTTCTTGTAGTTCCACCTCGAGAGGGTGCTGCTTTCACTTACAAGCTCATTTTCTACGGTTAGAAAGACTGGCCGATGGTCACTGCCACCAAGTTGTTTCCCAACAATTCGTGTAATGTTCCACTCCAGGTCTGGTGAATGAAAAGCCAGGTCAGGTGTAGTTGTAGAGTGCCATGATCTCGAGTAGAAAGTATGTGGGTCGGACGGCTTGTTAATCAACATGAATCTATTCTCATCCTGCCAGTCTTCCAGTCTCTCTCCTCTCTGGTCCATGTGATCATAGCCCCAGCTCTGCGAGTGGCTGTTGAAATCGCCACACACAATCATTTTTTCTTTTAATGGTAGTGTGTCCAGTGCCTGTGGGCGGTCACTTGGACAGTAGTAATTGATCAGATGTAGATCTGTATTACCTGTCTTAAGTTTAAGTGTCTGATACTCAGCCCCTTCCATGTAGACTTTGATTTGGGAAGCCATGATGTTATTTCTTACAAGGGTCAGTATCCCACCTTTTCGCCTGTCCTTTCGGTCAGATCGGTAACACTGGTAGCCTCTGATTTTGAAAGCTATATTTTCATTGAGGTGAGTTTCTTGCAAGCAACATATGCTTACTTTTTCTTGGTCCAAGATGTTTTCTAAT
This sequence comes from Cepaea nemoralis, assembly GCA_014155875.1. NCBI lineage: Eukaryota > Metazoa > Mollusca > Gastropoda > Stylommatophora > Helicidae > Cepaea > Cepaea nemoralis. The sequence goes on from JACEFZ010022745.1 coordinate 323,900, forward strand.
TCTATTTTTTTGTTGCTGACTCCCTCCGCATTCCAGTGCATTATTTTAAGTCTTCGTTTGGTAAGGCCAGTCATCCTATTCTCATGTCCCCTGGCTCCACAGGACATCTGAGAAGGACCTCCAGTAGTTGGGGTTGGACCCTTTCGAGACATAGGGCCCGGCACTGCACCTGCCTGGGGGTCCAAAGCAGGGCGAGCACCATAACGATTAGCAGTAGTCGACATATTTCATTTTGCGTGATTGCGTGGCATCCTGATTTCTGTGGTGCGCCTCTTGGCTGGTTGCCTCCGACTTCAGCACCTTTCTTTGCTAGAGCAGACTGTGGTCTCACTCGAGTGTAGATGTGTACACGCACACACACCTGTCTGCGCATGCATGTACGTGCATACACATCTAGAGCATACTGGTTATTTTCCGGCGCCAGAGATTCGCCGTCGCTCCTTCTCCTGTTAGTTTAAACAGGTCCGCCGCGTGAAGGCCAGGAGTTGGACTTTTGCTGCATAGGTTATGTATTCACGAGCCATTGAGGTATTTAAGCAATGTTGGGCGCTCACCCCAACACCGCGCCTCGGCTACATACAGCAACATTTGGAACCCACATTTACTGATTATTCCATTTCAGTTGCCTGGTTTGTGCTGCTTTCTTTCATTGATTCAGGGCCAAACAACAAGTAGATTTGGACCAAACATGGTACTCAATCAAATGAACAAGTATTATAATGCTAATTTCACTGAACCTTGAAATTGCAAAAGATACTATGAAACAAAACAAATAACACAATGGCCCTACGAGTTTGAGGAATTAAGGCCACCTGGCTAGTGCAGTCGCTGCAAACTGTGCAGGTTAGGGTTGTCATTTTCCCACTGACAGAGAAAAAAAAAAAATTCATCACATTACTGAGAATTTGAACCCAGGTTCCTGAATGGAAGTCTGGCATTATAGCCACTCGACCAGATGCTGCTCAGGCATTCTAGCCACTCGGCCAGATGCTCCTCAGGCATTCTAGCCACTCGGCCAGATGCTCCTCACATTGTTTGGTCATGTTAAATCATTGTTGTAGTCTGTTGTTGTGAGACATTTTTCATATTCTTCACTACAGACCAAAGAAAAGTCTTTCAAAGCAAGTACATCACAGGATTCATACTAGAAACCCCAAATGGTATCTTAGAAGATCTTGCCTACAACTTAATTAATGTATGCAATTTGTATATATTATTTAAGTTTACACATACCTGCAACATCAGCTAATGTCACATATGATTTTACTTGCAACTTACAACTAATGTATGAAAGTTGTAATATTTTGTAAATTTATTCATTCTTGAGACATCAACTAGCTGATCTTACCTGCAACTTTTTATAGCTGATCTTACTGGAAACATTTTCATAGTTAATCTTACTTGCAACTTAACTAATTTATGAAGTTGCATATATTATATCAGTGTACCCATACCTGAAACACCAACTAGTGTCCCAGATGAAAACTGTACTTTAACTTAACTAATGTATTTTATTTTTGTGGGCACTCACTCACTTTGAACTCATGCGTATTCCATACACACTACTTCTGTTAGCACTGGACTGAATTTTGCGAGCAGATTAACTTTCCTTATTATCAGTGTCCATCAGCCATCAGGTGAACCCACTCCGACTTCAGAGGTACTTGTAATTTACGTCCTCAAGTCAAGGATGAGAAGTCAACATTTTAGTCGAACTGTCCAGTGTAGGGGTTGAACCCCTTACCTCAGCAACAGCACACCGGATGTTTAAGAACAGACGTTCTTATCTATTCTGTCATGCTGACCTAACTAATGTATGAAAGCTGAACATATATAAGTGCACACATACCTGAAACACCAACTAGTGCCCTAAATGAGAATCGTATTTGTAACTTAACTAATGTATGAAAGCTGCATATATTATATAACTGTACCCATACCTGAAACACCAAGCAGTGTCCTAGACGAATAAGGCGAAGCCATGTCATCTAATCTGGTATCTGATTTAGCGGCTTTCAATGTACCTCCAAAGTGTGGCTGCGGCAAAGATTTTTGTGTGCTGCTTAGCTTTCTTTCAAGTTCCTTGATCTTAATTTTAAAAAGTGAATGAAGCAGACATAAAATATCTGATAAATCAGTTATGAAAGTGTGACGAGGAGAAATTATTACCTAGTAAATGACAAAGAATATTCTAATTGTTTATTAACTTTGAAGGAAATTTCCTTTTCATTTTACCAGGCTTACAACTCACATAAATTATAAAACATGATTATTAAACAGAAATCACAACAATTGTTGGATAAGCACGTTTAATTCATGCTAATTCATTCCACTGACACATTAGCTGTACACACGACAACTTCGCCTCCAATGTCTGACACAAGCAGACCCTCACTTAACTCCTTATTTGAGCATTCTTGCATATATTGTTTCATTTTTTACTGTGTCTTAAACTATTAGTTGACATGGTCTTCAATATGTCTGCCTTGTCCATGAACACAGTAAAACACTTTAATAAACAATGTGACAAAAGTGGATGGTCTAGCAATAAATATATCTCTCTCTCTCTTCCTCTCACTCTCTGTCTTTCTCTCTCACACACTGTCTGTCTCTTTTTCTGTCTCTCTCTTTCTCTCATATACACATACAAACAAACAAGAAAGTACTTTACCATAAAACGAATAGTAAGACAGCAACTGTACAAACAGCAACTGTACCATTTGGTTAGAGTGATAATGGGAATTGATGCGATAGCAATCACATCGTCCACATTCAATAAAAGTGCACCCTTAAAAGTCGACAGGGTAGACTTCATTGCATCGGGTTTTATCCCATATGGCTCAGTCTCTTTCCACAGCACGGAAAGTGTCGCACAAAGCACGAACTCCATAGCTTTCAGCGACGACCCACAGGAGTCTCCGAAACATTTAACTCGTAAACCGAAGGACGCGGCCCGGAATCGAACCCACAACCTTCGGAGCACGAGTCAAACGGCTTGACCACTTCGCCACAGAGACTCCCAAAAAGTGCACACAGCCAATAAAAGTGTGCATGCATCCAACAGTGTGAATAAAAACAGTATATATGAATATGTTAACAGAAAACAGAACCAAATTATACAAGTAACTAACATAAAATTATAAATGGAGAAAGTGAAGAGGTGTCATAAAAGGAAAGTAGAAGAATGCAAAAGTGTACTATAAGACAGTGTCCTCACTTTATTTTTCAAGGAGTTGATCTCATACAGAGAGCTAGCATCCCCATTGCTTTTGCCCTTCTGGCTACTCAAGGGGCTCGGAACCATCTTGGAGGGAAAATGCAGGACGTGGAAGTTAGCATAAAGTTGCTCCAGTTGGACGTAAATTTTTTCCTCCATCAATAGAGTCTGTTGCTGATGAAACAAAGATTGAATAACATATATGGAATTCAGAATATTATCATTTCTAATACAGATGACTAATTTTATGTGTAAATGAGCTATTTTTCCATATAGGAGAATTTTAATCTATCATCATCATCATCTATTCCATGCCATAAGCATGGCTGTTTGGTTTGCCTTCTCACATGATCACCAGTCATGGATCAGCTCTGTGTTCTTGTCCTGATATTTCCATGTGGCCAAGCCACCTAGGTATTTATTTATCTCTTAGCTTTCCCTTTTCTCGTATCCTATCAATTTTGCCAGTTGTCAATAAGTTTTGAAGTTTATTACTTCTCAAGTGCTAAAAAGAATCTTAACTATTTGCGTTTAATTTCTCTAATAAGTTTATGGTTTTAATTTGTTTCTTAGAAACCTTTCCCACAGAAAAGATATGTACAGCATGTGCGGTTCTCGTATATATACATATACAATTGTAGCTTCACTGGTGCCATGGAGAGTGTGCACTGAGTTCTAATTTTCCTTGGGTGGTCTATGGGGAGAAACTAATACACTTATGGAGCTATCTGTGTGCAGTGATTGGATGGTTGGTTACATTGTGTTGACAAGATGAGAGATGACTGGATAGTTGGATACATTGTGTCTACAGATGAGATATGATTGGATGATTGGTTACACTATATTCACAAGATGAGATATGACTGGACGGTTGGCTACACTGTGTTCATAATATGAGACATGATTGGATGATTGGTCACACTGTATTCACAAAAAATGTACAAATATCAATGGCAAGGAAACCCTGCAGCAATTGACATAACATGAGAAATACATCCACAAGTTTTGTATGTTTTGACACAACATGAGAAATAAATTCACAAGTTCTGTATGACACTCGAGAAGGTAAAAAGAAAAAGTAGAAATCATAGGACACAACAAACAACAGGAACATTGAACACTGTGGGTATACATCACTATGCATGTGTTTCCCATTTTGAGGTCACAGGCGTGCATTTTTCTGTACCTTTAGCTTTCACTGTGCAGTGTGACAAAGCTTTGGAAAACCGACTCTTCTTGCCTACAGTCTAATATTTTTTAGAGATATAATTAATAGTTGTTGCCTTTACTTAGTATGCATTTATGTTTAAAGTGGTAATTTACGTTTAGCTAAGAGATTTTTGTTGAGCACAGGACAACCTGGCAACTGGCAATGGTAGTGTCCCCTTGCTAATCCTAGTTCCACTTCCTATCTCACTTGTCGCGAGAAATCACAGTCAACGGTCAGGGCATAATTTAGTAGTTCAAAAGGTAGACATTTAAAAAGTATATTACTGACTTCAGTAAGTCTACTGAACTGTTATTCAGTTGAATAAGCACCCCAACCTGTAGTAAGGATCTGATTCTGGAACTAGGTAAGGTCAAACACTTATTATTCATATATTTTTATGTTCATAACATGTTTGTCTGTCGAAGTCAAGTTGGGGCAAAACGTGGGGAGAGAAACCTAGTATTCTCAGTCAGGAAGACTAGTAAAGAAAAGTGTTCTTTATAAATTCATTTCTCAACAGGTGGGAATTCATTTAATATATTTGGCCTAGATGTAGGACAGGCGTGTTTAATATTATTTTATGACATTGATGATTTCGGTCAATTATTTGCAAAGCAGGAAGAGTTGGAATTTTAAGTCACGATGGATAGTTAGTATTTTAGATTGAGCTAATCTAGTAAAAAATAGGGATCGGCAATGCTAAGATTCTATGTCAACTAATGTCCGATTTTCTAGAAGTGATTTAGTAGTGATTAGAGTTGTTAGAAGTCATCAGGCTAGAATCACCATGCGCTTTGCATGACCCATAATTCACACTGATTGTCGACGGCAGACCTAGTGACTATGTTTGTTATACTATTCTCTGGTCTTGATGATAGATAGTTTACTGCCTTACAGTATAAGCAACTGCATTCTTGACTCTAGATGTTTAACAGTTGCTTCAGAAGGATTTCTTGATTTTAACATAGTGTCACGAGTTGGCCCAAGGCAGCTGGCCTTTGCTAGGGGAATCCCCATCGGGAGAACTACGTGGGATAATTAGGTCGCCAGGTTAAAATTAACATTGCTATGCTGTGGCCTTTGATGCGGCTATGTTAGTTACTATGAAATAGTGGTGTCATTCCAGGAATAAGTTTTGCAAAATATGTTAGTGATATTGATTGTGGTGGTGAAATATATATTGTGCGAGTGTAGCGTATATATTTTCTGATGCCGTGCCACGCAAAATGACCAACGTGCGTGGGATGACGCGTGTCGATGCGGTATGCCTGTGCGTTGCCGCCACGATGTTTGGGAACTGAGTGGTGATTTTGGGGAACCGCTTCGTGATGTTTGGGAAACTGATTGATGATGTTTGGGGAACCGATTGGCTAATTGGGGAACCATTGGGTGAAATATTCTACACTTTCCTATGCACTTTCTTTACAGTCTGGGAACACTTATACTAGGGTTTGACTGATAAAGGGAAGGGTGCTGGGCTACTCAGAGAGACAATGGGAACTATGGGATAGAATACTTTTTGCATTTTCACAGTTGATCACAGTTGATTGGACTGGCCCACTGCCAAGACGCTTTTCAGTCACTTTTCAACAGGAAAAGTAATAATAACCAGGCTCGTTCTTGAATACAACTTTAACAGCGCCTTTGCTTTCAACGAGAAGAATAAATAAGATCGCCGACATTAGTAACAAAACGTCAAACGCTGTTTATTGGTTTCTGACAGCTCATCGATTTTGCCTGGCAACAATCAATACTACTATGGTTTATCGTGTCTGTGCTTACAGAGCGGGCGGTAAACTATATCATAGCTTGTATGTGACATTGTTAGCTCCGACAATAATATCGATATATATTTACTTAGTTTTAACTTACTGTCAGTGGACTGTCTTCTCCTTCTAAGTCTAACTATCGCCGTTTGTGAATTCCATCAAACTTCTTCGGCCGTTGGTTCAATTAATATCAGCATCCTCTTATAGGAGTGTGTTCTGATAAGTTTGACTCCTATTTCCAGCCACCTTTTCCAAATAACGATTGATTCGCCAGACGGAATGTTTAAGCACAGCCTGCCATTGCAAACTCCAACAACAGACTGTTTGTTGTCTAGTGACGTCAGAATGACGTTTCTCTCTGTTGACAACTAGTTTCTTAGTTTTTTCTAAGCTTTCGACTTATAGGCTTTCCTCAATCTTTTGTGACGCAAATGTCGCACCAGCTATATGGCATTGAACCGTTCTACCTTGGCCAATGGCTAACCTAGGTGGCAAAGGAATGGGAGGTTGGATTTACAACTTCGACATGGGGTGGAAAACGACATGTTTTGCAGCTTAGACTCCTTGCCTCGGGAGCAGAGGGTTCTTCAAGGAGGGTTTCTCCATGACATGGGACAGAGCTCCCAGAAGAGAAACTAATGGATGGATTGATTTATTATTTAACTTGTAAATTAGTTAATTGCTTAATTAATTAGTTAAAGATGTTTATTTTGACAATGATGGGGAGTTGTCCAGGCAGACATCCTTACCGGAGAAATATGTTCTACTTGCATATAGTGCCTAGTATATTTAGACAATGTACTTAGGGTAACACTAGGAGAAATAGAGATATAGGTACTAGGATGAGGGGGCGGACGTGCTTCATGACGAGACCAGTACTTCTTGGTACCGCACCTCTCAGACGGGCAATTCAAGGCGCACACTGACAGTGGATTCACATACTTGCCTGCTCATCTTCCTGATGAAGAAGATCCCATAACCTTCTTTAGATTGCTTACGTAATTACTGAAGGCACAGAAAGTATGTTGTGTAGGGACGTCAGTGTTGGTGCCGAATGCTCTCACATACCTCTCTCTTTGCACAGGGTTTACTTTCAAAGTAGTAACCACGAAGCTGAGACATAGATGGAGCGATTTGACTACAGGCTCATTCCAGGAACACAGCCCAGGCTTGGGTGATGTCAAGGTACTGGCAGCAAGTCAACACCATCAACTTCATGGAAGGTAACCGTACCCTAGACCATACAGGTAATACAAGAGAGACCATGGTTGATCACCCGTTGTGGTGATGCCCGACGATGATGTTTCTACTAGATCACACCTTGATCGAACAGAGCAGTCGTCTAACGAGGCTAAACTAGCTTAGGTAAAGCTGTATCAACCCTATGAAGAACATTCTCTATTACCAGACTCAGGTAGAGTCATGTCATGCATAATACTCGTCAACCTTACAGGTATGAATCTGCTACAGTCGACGACTGCTACATCCACAATGACTGGTGAATCTGGTGCATTCCAGTCAGAAGTGTTATGACAATTTTCTTGCTACATTGTATAAGGACTGGTGAACTTTCTGTATCCCAGTCAGTAGTGATAGGACATTGTTCTGCTATATTACAATATGGTGTGTGTAAACTTCTTCAACCCAGCTAAGGGGTTTTCTGACATTGTTTGGTTAGAAACAATGCATTTAGATGAAGTTCTCGAAACCCAGCCAGGGTTCCAACAGCAATTGAACATACATTAACTTTAGAGGTTCAAAGATGGAAACTTCACTTAGTGATGATCAACAGGGGACATCTCAGGTCATAGGGTCGCCCCAACTAGACTGAGAATAGAAGTCATAGTGCTGACACCATTAAGTGACAATTACAAACTGTGGTGAGATTCCGGTCAAGTCAAATAGTCTATTTGGCTAATCCCATTTCATATCACGGGTACTTGTTCGAGGCCGGGAGAGTCCACAAGTGTCCAGACAACATTGCTTGGAGAGAGCCCATGAGTCTCAGAGACCGACTAGATGGATACACACAACAGATCTTCCAGTGCCTGATGATGATCAGAGGATTATCTCTTACTCTTACTCTACTCTACTCTGTCATCTAATATGTATATAGATATCCTTCCTAACAGTGACTTCATCATCCTGCTTCGACGCTAGTGTACAATAAACTTCTTGTTTGGTTAACATGTCTTTACTGATGTATATGTGTGATGTCTTGGATGAGCCCTGGGGTTCAAAGTCCTTAGGTAAGGGGGATAGGATAGCGGGAGTCTGGAATCTATTGGGGTCTTGTAGACTGAAACAACTTATCTTACTTGTGAGGTGGTCAGTACAGGTGGAAGGCTCAAGTGTATCTACCTGTCTAGCCCCAGGGGTCAGTATACACAGTAACAGTGATCCGTCAGCTGGGAACCACGACTGATCCCGTTACACATAGAGGTGTCTCGAGTATTGGTATGTCGCTGCGTAGAAGTGCAGGAATTGTTTCTTGAATAGCATCTTTCCATTGCACTACAGTATATCTTGAATATTAGTATTTGTTACCTGCTGAGGAGCATATTCATTCACCTTCGTATCAGGAGTTTTTGCATTACATTACAATACACCTTTGTGTCTCTTGTACACTTTGGAGTGTCAGTTTTGGTTGTTATGTTAGTGTTCCATTTCTTTTCCTATCACATCATCAGTACAGTCACAGTTAGGGTATTGCTCTACAGAGTGAGGTTAGATCAAGTATGAAGGCAGAGGGTAGTCACACGCTAGGACAGACACATGAGATTCCGTTCCAGGCCACCACTTACCAGTCGTTTTTTTGGTTTGACTGTTTCAGAGTGTTGTAGTGTCTCCAAGAACCTGAACAACTCACCAGCAGCATCACACTAGCAATGCAACCCAGCAACTTAACTTCAGTGTTGCACATTAGCAACATTCCATACTGCAAACCTGTGAAAGAACTGATTTGTTGGCCTCTGGCGAATAGGGTGACCCAACGAGGAGCGACAGAGAGAACTACCAGCTTCACCGTTGGAAACACCATTTGCAGATGAGTGCCCGAATACCTTCCTGGAGTCACTGTCACACTCTGCTTTCAGACTCTTGTTAATAAGGAGACTTCACTCAGAGAATCCTTTTTTTATATACTAATTCTCATCTCTTATTCTACTTTAACGTTTCCTTGTGGGAACTTCTAATTTCTATTTTTAAAGATTAAACTAATGATAAGCGGTGTTGTCGCTTATTGCTAAACAAGCAATCGTAGTTATTGACTCCATATCCAAGATTTACTTAGATTACACAAGTGTGAGAGTAGGACGAAAGTTGAATCTTCATCTTTATTGACTCCTTTGTGCTGCCCAGCTCAAGTGCAGTCTGGGGGATAAATTCTTTTCCATAGGATCATCATGTCACTGCTAACCGGTCTACCATTGATATGATATTCTCATTGCGACAAATGCAAGAAAAATGCCGTGAACAGAATCAACCACTGTTTATTGCCTTCATCGACCTCACTAAGGCATTTGATTTGGTCAGTCGTGAGGGTCTGTTCAAGGCACTAAAGAAGATTGGCTGCCCACCAACTCTTCTGTCCATTGTGGAATCGTTCCACACAGGCATGAAGGGTATAATCAAGTTTGATGGTGCAACTTCTGAAGAGTTTGAAATCAAGAGTGGAGTTAAGCAAGGTTGTGTACTAACTCCCACCCTCTTTGGAATATACTTTTCACTTCTGCTGAAATATGCCTTTCGTGATCAGGATGGTGGTATATACATTCATTCACGCTCAGATGGCAGCCTCTACAATGCTCAGAGATTGAAGGCTAAGACCAAAATTAGGAGGGTACTGATCAGAGAGTTGCCTTTTGCAGATGATGCTGCAATTACGACCCACTCTGAGGAAGAATTACAATGTCTACTATCTGCATTCTCCAATGCTTGTTCTGAATTTGGTTTAACAATTAGCAAAAAGAAGAGACAGATTATGTCACAAGGTGCACATGGGGTACCATCAATCTTTATTGACGACGCCAAACTAGAGATAGTAGACCATTCTATATATCTAGGATCTCAGGTAAATAGAAAATTATCCCTCGATCAGGAAATCAACATCAGGATTGGCAAGGCAGCAACAACAATGAACATGTTAGCAAAAAGAGTCTGGGAGAACAGGAAGCTTACTGCCAAAACAAAAATCCTTGTCTATCAAGCCTGTGTCCTTAGTACTCTTCTTTATGGCAGTGAAACCTGGACAACTTACTCACACCAAGAGAAAAGTTTAAACAGCTTTCATATACGGTGTCTGCGAAGAATTCTTGGTATTAAGTGGCAAGACAAAATCACAAATACTGAAGTATTGGAAAGATCAGGTTGTGTGATGGTTTATTCCATGCTCAGTCTTCTTAGGAGGATGGATGATGGTAGAATACCAAAGGACATCTTTTTTTGGTGAATTAAAGATGGGTAAGAGATCTCAGGGTCGGCCTCTACTATGATACAAAGATGTGTGTAAGCGGGACATGATTGATACAGGCATTGATAATGCACATTGGGAGCAAGTCGCCGCTGAATGTGTTGCATGGAAGGCAAACATCAGAAATGGAATAAAGACAATGGAGAAAATTATTGCAGATAAGTCACACACGGAGTGTGTGAGACGTAAGATGGTGCATGATGGTGGAAATGACCACATGTTCACATGCACCCACTGTGAACAAACATTTACAGCACGAATTGGCCTTATCAGTCACATTTGCTACTGCCATGGGTAAAAGTTATTATGCCTTTTTGAAGCACAAAGTCAAGACTGGCAAGGTGCCAATGAATGTGTGTATAGCTGTACAACTTTATCTGCAGTTCCTGTGCCACTGTAAGGATAGTTGACTTCTTCATCTGGGACCAATTGTCATACTCCATTGTTTTACGAGCCACTTGTCGGCTATTTCTTCAGTGGGGAGTCTTTCCTAACAGTTAGTCTCATTGTCTTCTACTGTACCTTTGAGACTTCTCTCTACAGTAGCTGATCACATGACATGCAGAAAGTGTGCATATGTACACAATGCTTACATGTACACAATATATGCATGTACAAACACACTTCAAATATACCTGCCTCTCATCTGTACCCTACTGTAATATCTATACCATCATCTGCCCCTGCAAAATGGCGCAGGTGTTCATGTCTCACTACCGATCTTGGTATTCTGGATCGATACTACTGATGTCATTCCTCCATGCCACTGTCTGAGATATCAGGCACCATCATTTCTGTTGGTCTGCCTCTGCCTCTTTAACCACTGATCTTTCCAGTAAAATATTTGCATACGGTTCTCTTCTCACTGTGGTCTAATGTTTATAATTCCATAAAAGTTTGTAATTCCATTTCCTATGGTTCTCTTCTAAATGTGGTCTAGTGTTTGTAATTCCATTTCCTATGGTTCTCTTCTCACGGTGGTCTAATGTTTATAATTTCATTTCCTACAGTTCTCTTCTCACTGTGGTCTAGTGTTTATAATTCCATCTCCTATGAATACTAAGTATTCATGGCAAACTTGTGAATATAAAATTGCGTAGAAAAACACAAGCAGCCAAAAAATGCCAAGAATGATTGCGGTGTCCTGTAAAGGAATGCAACTTCTTCTTTCACCCTTTATCTCCGACTGGGGAATTCGTCACAACCAACTAACTCCAATCTCTCCTCTCTTTAACTATCCCATGGAGGCATACATGTGAACCAAGTCACTCCAAACCCTCCTCTCTTTAGTTATCCCATGGAGGCAATTGTCTCAACCAACTCACTCCAATCCCTCTTCTCTTTAGCTATTCCATGGAGGCATTCGTCTCAACCAACTCACTCCAATCCCTCATCTCTTTAGCTATTCCATGGAGGCATTTGTCTCAACCAACTCACTCCAATCCCTCCTCTTTTTAGCTTTTCCATGGAGGCATTTGTCTCAATCAACTCACTCCAATCCCTCCTCTCTTTAGCTATTCCATGGAGGCATTTGTCTCAACCAACTCACTCCAATCCCTCCTCTCTTTAGCTATTCCATGGAGGCATTTGTCTCAACCAACTCACTCCAATCCCTCCTCTCTTTAGCTATTCCATGGAGGCATTTATCTCAACCAACTCATTCCAATCCCTCCTCTCTTTAGCTATCCCATGGAGGCATTCGTCTCAACCAACTCACTCCAATCCCTCCTCTCTTTAGCTATTCCATGGAGGCATTTGTCTCAAGCAACTCACTCCAATCCCTCCTCTCTTTAGCTATCCCATGGAGGCATTCGTCTCAACCAACTCACTCCAATCCCTCCTCTCTTTAGCTATCCCATGGAGGCATTCGTCTCAACCAACTCACTCCAATCCCTCCTCTCTTTAGCTATCCCATGGAAGCATTCGTCTCAACCAACTCACCCCAATCTCATCTCTCTTTAGCTATCCCATGGAGGCATTCATCTAAAAAAACTCACTCCAATCCCTCCTCTCTTTAGCTATCCCATGGAGGCATTCGTCTCAACCAACTCACTCCAATCCCTCCTCTCTTTAGCTATCCCATGGAGGCATTCATCTCAACCAACTCACTCCAATCCCTCCTCTCTTTAGCTATACATGGAGGCATTCATCTCAACCAACTCACTCCAATCCCTCCTCTCTTTAGCTATTCCATGGAGGCATATGTCTCAACCAACTCAATCCAATCCCTCCTCTCTTTAGCTATTCCATGGAGGCATTTGTCTCAACCAACTCATTCCAATCCCTCCTCTCTTTAGCTATCCCATGGAGGCATTCGTCTCAACCAACTCACTCCAATCCCTCCTCTCTTTAGCTATTCCATGGAGGCATTTGTCTCAACCAACTCACTCCAATCCCTCCTCTCTTTAGCTATTCCATGGAGGCGTTTGTCTCAACCAACTCATTCCAATCCCTCCTCTCTTCAGCTCCCTCTCAGCTCTGTCCACATCCTCCCCATATTGTTCATTTCCATTTCTATTTCTCTTTCCATGTATTTTTATGTCTTCCTCTATTTCTTTGTGTGGACTCCAGACAAAAACCTGCCTAGTTATACTATTCTCAAGTTTTCTCAATGTAAGGAAATATAACTTACTCAGCTATTTATTTAGTTTAATTATGTTCAAACTGGTGGAAGGCAAGTGAAACCCACCATTGTACTTCAATTGCATATTATGATTTGGCAGTTCCTATCAGAAATTGCAGTTCATACACGGTCTCCATAGCCAAAGGCTTGTGAATGCAGTTCATGAGTTGCTTACTAAGCATTTGAAACGCAGCTGCGACCGATTTGTGCAGCAAACCGTGTCGTGTTGCGTTATAACGTGTTGGTATGGTAGCCGGTCATTCAGAAAGCAATGGCAAACTACTGAATGTAAAAACTTGCCTAGTACACCAACAGCAGCTAAAAAATGCTGGTGTTGACTGCAACGTACTGCAAGGGATATGCAACATAAAAAATTTTTTTAAAATCACAAATCACAGTTTGAGAGAAATATCGGCCTCAAATTCTGTAAAGAAGAAACATACCTTATTATAAGCTGGTGTGGACAAGAGCGGCGTATTATTCAGGTGAGTGAACAGTTTTGGATTGGTTTCAGAAGCGAAATTGCTTCTAAGAGATTTGAAGTGATTGTTAACATAAGGCTGAAATGATAAAACAAAACAAGAATGTGCTTCTAAGAGAATTGACATGTCTGTTAACATGGAGCTGAAAGGACAAAATACAACAATGTATTTCTATGAGATTTAAAGTGTCTGTTAACATTAGGCTAAAAACATAAAAGAAAATAAGAATGGCCATTTTGAATACTTTCTGAGATGTAACTTATTTTTATTTATATTTTTTTTTTGAGGCGGGGAGGGAGAGGTGGGTCGCTTGCTTTGAACTCAAGGGTAGTCCATACACTACTACTTATAGTAATGCTGAACTGAATTTTGCATGTGGATTAGCTTTCCCTATTATCAGTGTCCCTCCCCATTAGGCAAACCCACTCCTGACTTCAGAGGTACTTGTAATGTACGTCCCCCAAGTCAAGGATGAGAGGTCAACATTTCAGTCCAACTGTCCGGTGTAGGGGTTGAACCCCTTACCTCAGGCACCAGCACACCGGATGTTTAAGAACATGTGTTCTTATCCATTCAGCCCTGCTGACCTCCACACTACTCATTCTATACCAAGGAACTCATCACACATTGATCTGGTACTTTATCATCATCATCATGTGCCAGCCAAGGAGCACAGAGAATCTTGTTTCCCCACAATCATCTGTACTCTGTGTTGTTTATAGGCTCAATCACTGATTGTCTTCCATGCCACTTTGCCAAGCCATCTAGAGTTTTCACCCTCTGTCAACCTTGTTTCTATCTCCCTGAATCTTGCTGGTTGTCACAACCTTATCCATACTCCATTGTCACAACCTTATCCATACCCCATTGTTACATAAAGTGACTAAACATGGTGATTGTCTTGTCCTATCGTGCGTCATCAAATGTCTCTGTCAATTATCCTCCTGCAGTATTTGCATATTGGTCCTTTTGCTTTTTGCTTTCACTCGCTTTGAACTCAAGCGTAGTCCATACACGTGCTACTACTTCTAGTGCGCAGAACTGATTTTTGTGTGTGGATTAGCTTTCCATATTACTAGTGTCCCTCACCATCAGGCGAACCTACTTTGACTTCAGAGGTACTTGTAATTTATGTCTACGATTAGTTTCATAAGTGATGGTGAATGAAATAATGTGTGAGAGGAAAGAGAGAAGGGCAGAATATCAGATGGGCCTGCGTGCCCAATTCTAACCCTTTGAAAATAAAGTTTCGTTCGTTCATCCCCAAGTCAAGGATGAAAGTCAGCATTGCAGTCCAACTGACCGGTGTAATGGGTTGAGCATGCTACCTCAACATCAGGACACCGGATGTTTAAGAATGTGTGCTCTTATCCATTCAGCCATGCTGCCCTCTGGCTCTTGTTTGATATCCACAGGATTGTTTGTGCTTAATGAAGAGAATCTTTGTGGTGACTGTTTCTCTCAACTCTCTTTGATATCCAAGGGATTGTTTGTGCTCAATGAAGAGAATCTTTGTGGTGTCTGTTTCTCTCAACTCTCTTTGATATACAAGGGATTGTTTGTGCTCAATGAAGAGAATCTTTGTGGTGACTGTTTCTCTCAACTCTCTTTGATATCCAAGGGATTGTTTGTGCTCAATGAAGAGAATCTTTGTGGTGACTGTTTCTCTCAACTCTCTTTGATATCCAAGGGATTGTTTGTGCTCAATGAAGAGAATCTTTGTGGTGCCTGTTTCTCTCAACTCTCTTTGATATCCAAGGGATTGTTTGTGCTCAATGAAGAGAATCTTTGTGGTGCCTGTTTCTCTCAACTCTCTTTGATATCCAAGGGATTGTTTGTGCTCAATGAAGAGAATCTTTGTGGTGCCTGTTTCTCTCAACTCTCTTTGATATCCATGGGATTGTTTACGCTCAATGAAGAAAGAGAATCTTTGTGGTGCCTGTTTCTCTCAACTCATTTTGATATCCATGGGATTGTTTGTGCTCAATGAAGAAAGAGAATCTTTGCGGTGCCTGTTTCTCTCAACTCATTTTGATATCCATGGAATTGTTTGTGCTCAATGAAGAAAGAGAATCTTTGCGGTGCCTCTTTCTCTCAATTCTCTTTGATATCCATGGGATTGTTTGTGCTCAATGAAGAAAGAGAATCTTTGCGGTGCCTCTTTCTCTCAATTCTCTTTGATATCCATGGGATTGTTTGTGCTCAATGAAGAAAGAGAATCTTTGTGGTGCCTGTTTCTCTCAACTCTCTGTATTCATTGTCTCCATGGCGAAGTGGTCAAGTGGCCTGCCTTGTGCACAGAAGGTTGTAGGTTTCATTCCGGGCTACATCTTTCGGTTGACGAGTGCATTTTTCTCAGAGAATCCTGGGGGTCATCGCTGGAGTTACACAGTTCGTGCTTTGTGTAACACTTTCAGCAGGCTGCCCTGTGGGAAAATACCCAGCTATATGGGATTAAATCTGGTGCAATGAAGCAGATTCTCTCGACTTTTAAGATGATTTTTTTATTCATTGTCCAGTAATACACAGGCACATAGCTAGTAGATCTGCAGACAGCAGATCACATACTCCAAAAATACGACATATTTAGGGTAAACCTTCTGGTCTAGAGAAACAACAGTGCAGAATAAACTCTACGGGACTACTGAGTGAACGAAAAATGATAATGAAGTTAATAAAAGAGACAACGGATAACAAGAGTGCAGATAAAGGCAAATTTCAAGCAAATGAAAGAAGAAGAAGTAGTATGTTTTCTGCTGTTATCTTTATCCCCCAAAGGAGCACATGTACAAAGTCAACTCTAAAAAATATCTCCTATCGTTTGTTTCCTTTCACAGCTCCTTCAATATCCTTCCCATTGTACTTCTTCTAGGAGAAAAGCCACCTTTCATTTTATTTGGCTGAGTTATATCTTTTTTAGTGTACTTGTTCATGATTTATATTCTTTGTCTTTTCTTCCCAAACCACATTTCCAATGTGGATATGCTTGAAGGAAAAGTGGATGGGAAGCAAGAGGAAGACAAGATTATTTATGTGTGGACAATAGGAAAAGATGAACTGGAATAAACCTGCATGTGTGCATTGTGAAGCTGCAAAATGGCGGCTAAGAGGCTGATTACTGCCAATATTCAATATGGCTAAGGCGCATGATGATGATACCATTTAGTATTTACCTCCTACAGTCCAAGGCAATATGCCCTCTATGCTGTGGGGTGCTGTAAGTAACAAACAAGGTGTTTGTAAAGTCTCACTACACTTTATACAGTAGAACAGCTGTTTGTTGGAGAGTATGTTTTCCATTTGCAAGTAGAAAATATACTCAACAAACAGCTGTTTTACATACAAAGTATAGTGAGACTTTACAAACACCCTGTACTTTCTGAGCCAGTGAATCAAGAGGTTAGAGGAAAGACATTGATTGGCCCTATATAGGACACACATTGAGAAAACCTGAGAATAGTAGAACTAGACAGTCCTTTCTCTGGACCCCTCAGTGCAAAATAAATAGAGGGAGACATAAACACATAGGAAAGATAACTAGAGATGTATAATATTTATAATATGAGGAGATGCAGTGGACTGCAGGAGAAAGCAAATAATAGGATGATTTTGTGAGTTGGCTGAGGTCTTACACTCCACTTGGGGATAATGGGAAGAAGAGGATGAGGAGTAGAAGGAGAGAAAGAAGGAGAGGGGGAGGGGGAGTAGGAGTAGGAGGAGGAGGAGGAGGAGAAGAAGAAGAAGAAGAAGAAGAAGAAGAAGAAGAAGAAGAAGAAGAAGAAGAAGAAGAAGAAGAAGAAGAAGAGAAGGAGGAGGAGGAGAAGACAAAGAAGAGAGGAGAAGGAGAAGAAGAAGAGAGGAGGAGGAGAAGACAAAGAAGAGAGGAGAAGGAGAAGAAGAAGACATTACAGGGTATCTGAAGGTGAAGGAGATCAGGGTTCAAAGGGTTAGGAAAAACATTAATATAAAGTTTGAACAAAGTATTTTACTTCACGTTCCATCAACTCTCTGATGTGCTTTTCATGAATCTGTTGCTTTTGCCTCAACTCTTCTTGCTCCTTCTGCAGCTTCTCAATGTGTTTCATCAGACTGATGTGATCCATTGTTGCCTCTTCTGTATCACTGTCACTGTCTTCACTTCCAGAAGAAAATTTAAATTTTCTCTCTGTTGAGTCTATTATCGATATGTCACCTTCACTGATTGGTCGTTTTTCCACTGCAAAATAATCAATTATCTCATTATTATAATAGGAATAACAGTTAGAAAATCGAACATCAGAACACATCCCTTCATTAACTGAGACACAAACAAAGGGAAATTCTGGCAACCCAGTTAAACAAACTCATTGGAAGGAACCTACGTCTTCAATAGCATGCCACCTATGAGAATCTGGTCACATGGAAAACAAAGAGTCCTTTAGTGTGCTGTTAACACATAACCAAAGATTGCTGAGATTTACAGAAGCATCTGCTATACAGGAGGGCAAACTGCATTTAATGTAAATAAAAAGACTATGATAGTTTCTTCAAAACTACAGCGGTGACAGCAAAACACATGACAGTGTTATTTGTGTATGTCAGCTAAAAAAATGTATTACACTGCATTAAAATATGTTAAAATATTTTTACAGCATGCAGCTGATGAGAAACAATGAAATATGCCAGGAAATTGGTATCATCAAGTGCCTATCTCTGCACTGAAGATCAACTGTAGTAAATCTCCTAACACTCTCTGTTCTGTTTCACACGGCTGAACATTACTATGGCCATTCCTATTTCATAATCGTTTGTATATTTCAGCTTCAAAGATTCACTACACTGCTTTAAAATATGTTAAATTATTTGCTACAGTGTGCACCTGACAAGAACAGTGAAAGTACACTAGGCAATCAATTGTGCAATCTTTTGCCACACTCATAATCAGCATCATCAAGTGCCATCTCTGCACTGAAGGTCTCCAGCACCCCTGTCCTGCATCAACATGATGCATTCACACATGCTTCTTACAGCCCATCTCTTGATTTTATCCACCTAGCTGTAACATGGTCTTCTCTTGCATTTTTCCACTCCATTACATCTTTAATGTGGAGCTGTTATCTCCTTATATGGCTGAAGTTACCAAAATTGTTTTACCTTAATTTCATTCAGTAATATTTTCTTAAAACCCAGTTTTTCTCATCATCATCATCATCATCATCTTCCACTTCTGCCGTCAAGCGTCGTGGGGAGGAATAATTTGCATTCCAGCGCCCAGTGGACGGCACTGGATAGTGTCATTCCGTGTGGTTGTACAATGTCTTTGATATCTCCATTTTCATCTTGGACGTCCTCGTGGTCTCGTTGCAGATGATCTTTGATGTAAGGCCAGTGATGGTAGTTGCTGATGATGCATTCTAACGACATGGCCAAACCTCTTGATCTTCTGTCTTTCAATAAATGTGGCACAAGGTGTTGATCCCACAGTCTGTCTGATAGTAGCATTTCTTACTCGGTCTCGGATTGTTAAGTTGGCAGCTCTCCTCAGGCATCTCATTTGCATGTGTTGATTTTGCGAAGGTGTAATTTGGATAAAGTCCAGGTTTGAGATTGGTAGCATAGGGTTTTTCTAATACTTCTTTATTTGTGTTCTTCTCCTGCTTTATTCTTCCTATTCATTGATATAACTACATTCTGAAAACTGCAATTTTATCCTCATATTGCATGTTCTTTGTAATTGTTTCTGAACCACACAACATGATAATTCCTTTCGGATTAATAATTGAAATGTGGCTGATTCAGACATGAGGTAGAATGGGGGCTGAGGATAATGGAAGAACAACAACCATACAATAGTCAATTGTGAAAATAATGCTTGATCACTCTTAATTATTATTTACTAAAGACAGGAGATACTGGTGAATGTAACTGTGGAATTGATAAAATAACAGTTAACATTTTTTGTTATATCTGTGTGATCTATGGGAGGAAACTAGAACACTTGTAGAGATATCTGTATGTGATCCATGGGAGGAGACTAGAGCATTTGTGGAGATATCTGTATGTCATCTACGGCAGGAGACTAGAACAATGGTGGAGATATATTTATGTGATCTATGGGAGGAGACTAGAACACTTGTAGGGATATATGTATGTGATCTATGGCAGGAGACTAGAACAATGGTGGAGATTGTATGTGATCTATTGAGGAGACTAGAACACTTGTGAAGATATCTGTGTGTGATCTATGGGAGGAGACTAGAACACTTAGGGAGATTGTATGTGATCTATGGCAGGATAGTAGAACACTTATGGAGGTTGCATGTGATCTATGGAAGAGATTGCAACACTTGTGGATATATCTGTATGTGATCTACGGCAGGGGACTAGAACACTTATGGAGGTATATGTATGTAATCTATGGGAGGAGACTAGAATGCTTGTGGAGATTTGTGTAATCTATGGCAGGAGACTAACAATTGTGGAGATATCCATATACTATGAAAGTGATCCCTTGACCAAAAAGTCAACCAAACCAAACAGTCTGTGTCTGAAAGAGTTCAAGAAAACTTAAAAGTGTTATGATAATTTAAGGAATAACTCATCAAAGTAATGTAAGCTGATCACTATAGGAAGGATTAACAGTGCAAAGATTTAGGGGGGAAAGAGGGGGGGAGGGGGAGTCTCCATGGACCTAGTGTTTAAGCTGTTTGCCTTGCACACAGAAGGTCAAGGTTTTATTCTCAGTCTGTTGTTCAGACCATGGGTGCAATTTTTCTAAGCTATCGCCATAGCTACAGTGGTTGTGCTTTGTGTGATTCTCTCAGCGTGCAACTTGCCATTGTACCAAACAGACCAACTAGATGGACTGAAGTCTAATGCAATGAAGTCTGTGCGATTAGCTTTCAACCTTTAAATGAGCTGTGAGAAATTATTCAGGAACCACAGAGATGTGATTCTGCAGAATGCTAAGAACACCTTGGACAGATACAAAGAGATATCTTGAAAGAAAATAACTCATCAAGAGAACTTTAATTAATATAGTATACGTTGAAAAATTATAATCTATGTTAAATTATATTTATAAAATGAATGCTTAACTATATATAATGTATGATAATCAGTATAACATTCTCAACCATATGAAAGACAGTGTATCATTACACACATATAGTAGATCAGTATAACATGTACAACAGATAATATGTATACACATTTTAACAGAGGAGGGTTGAACAGGATTTTGAAAACAAAACTAAGTAAATAAATAATGAAGAGAACTGATTATCAGTACAAGATATAGACATTCCACATTCTTTGGACCAGGAAAACAAAATGAAACTGGAAAAATGTCACGACAACAGGAAAGTTGGAAGGGAAGCAAGATGGGGAAATACCTAAAGAAAGGTTGTTGGACAGCCTAGCATCATGACATGGAGAAATATTTGTATCAGAAATTACTTGTCAACATGTGACAGATTGCTGAGGACAATATCACAAATAACGTTTGGTATCAACTATCAGAAGAAAATGGCTGTACTTTTTGCTTGACTTACTGGCATTTTTTTTCCCGTTCACTTGCTTTGAACTCAAGTATAGTCCATACGAAGTGCTACTACTTCCAGTAAACGGGATCAAATTTTGTGTGTGGATTAACTTTCCCTATTATCAGTGTGCCACACCATCAGGTGAACCCATTCTGAGGTACTTGTAATTTATATCCCCAAGTCAAGAACGAGAATACAACATTTTAGTTCAACTGACCAATGTAGGGGTTATGCCTGCTACCTTGGCATCAGCACATTAGATGTTTAAGAATGAGCGCTCTGATCTATTCATCCATGCTAACCTTCTACAGGGTGTATTTTTAATAACTTGAAAATGTTGCCATTCCAAGTTTTGTAATTACCTTTTATGTTGCATAAACTCCACAGAGGGTGAATACAAAACTTGGAACGACAATATTTTCAAAAACTCCAGTCATTAAAATTAGACCTTATACTTACTGGCACAATTACAATAGTCATGAAACAACTCAGCCCTATTGCTTCCTTGCAGAATTATACAAATAATTAAAAGAACATGGTCAATAACACACAGAGTATAGATTCAAATAAATTATAAGCTTTAGGATCATCGTCGGTGCTATGGAGTTCATGCACTGAGCTGAGATTCTCCGGACTCAAGCCTGAGTTAGGAGTAGAACGGAGCACTTATGGGTTACACCCATGTGCCGTGATGTTGATCCGTCGACTAAACTAAACTAAACTAAACTAAATTATAAGCAGAATGATACCTGTATTATGCACGGAAAATGATGTCCTGCTGTCCGAATCTGTGTTATTTTGTGTATACATATTGCCAGCAGAGAGCAGAGGTGAACACATTTCCTCGATTACTGCAATCAGCTCCTTGAATTAAAATAAAACAGGAAAACCCGACATTCAGAAATGTTTTCATAAGCAGCTAACCAGATATATACGAGATGTGTCTAAAAAGTAATGAGACAGGGCTATGAAATGTTTTATTAACAGTTGTAAAGCAAAAGAAACACAGTACCATTGCAGGAACCTACTTTGGGTCTACAGAGTGTTAGGTCCACCACAGTTTATAGGCTTGAATCAAGGAGGAATAGGTGGTCATTTTGTCCCTCACTTAATGCTTGCCGAACCCTCGTCTGACAGCACTTATGACATTATCTACGCAATCTTCTACTGATTCTGCCAGTATCAGCTATTAAAAGTGGAACTACAGATCAACATTACAGTCTTCAAAGTACTGCTCTTGGGAAGACACATGCTGCCAGAGACATTTCTCCTCCCTCTGATAGCCGTGCTGGTAGACTTCAACAGAAAGATTTCTGCTGTCCTGTCATGCCCTTTTGGATGTTTCCCACAGTTCCATCAACTTTGTTTGTTTTGTTGTTTTCGTTGTTGCGCTCGCTTGCCCCTTCACTTTGAACTCAAGCAGTAGTCCATACACATGCTACTATTTCTAGTAGCGCTAAACTTGATTTATGCGCATGGGTTAGCTTTCCCATCGCCATCAGGCGGAACCTACTATGACTTCTAAGGTACCTGTAATTTACGTCCCTAAGTCAAGGATGAGAAGCCAACATTTTAGTCCAACTGACTGGTGTAGGGGTGAACCTGTGACCTCGGCATCAGCACACCATAAGTTTAAAATCAAGCGCTCTTATCCATTCAGCCATGCTAATGTTGTCATTATTTTTCTTCTCATTGAACGATAGTATTATAAGAGTTTTTCTGCAACATTAAAATTTACAAGCCTCAGTTTTCTTCATTAGTGATTGTCAAATGGTCCATGTTGCCACAATAAAGATGCATATTCTCAAAATTATTATAGTTAAATGTGTTTTGTTTGTGGTGTATCATAGGTCTCTTAATACTGTTTATCCTCCACATTCCTGTGGCTATTTTCCTTCTTATTTCTTTTAACCAGTCTTCATTGCTGTTAACAATGGGGCCAATGAAACTAGTGCACATGAAATCTCATTCCTAGAATTATAGTTGTGGTGTTCAATAGGCAATGTTTCATGCTGATTTGTCAAAATAGTTCTCAGCATTTCTCTGCAGCTCAATGTAAGTCTGCTCCCAAAATGTCATTACATACTTGTTTGATGTTGCTGTTTCTTGATAACCCTGTTCTTCTATTCACCTGGATTTTATCCTCCTGCATTTTCAGTTGTCTTCTTTGTTTTCAAAGATCTTCAGATGTCAGCCTGAATATATTTTTGAAAAGCAGCAGTCACCATGAGCTTGTCCTCAAATGATCTCCATAGAGCTTGTCGTCAAATGATATCCTTAGAGCTTGTCATCAAATGATTTCCATAGAGCTTGTCCTCAAATGATCTCCATAGAGCTTGTCATCAAATGATCTCCATAGAGCTTGGCATCAAATGATCTCCATGGAGCTTGCCCTCAAATGATATTCTTAGAGCTTGTCATCAAATGATCTCCATAGAGCTTGTCATCAAATGATCTCCTTAGATCTTGTCCTCAAATGATATCCTTAGAGCTTGTCCTCAAATGATCTCCATAGAGCTCGTCCTCAAATGAAATCCTTAGAGCTTGTCCTCAAATGATCTCCATAGATCTTGTCCTCAAATGATATCCTTAGAGTTTGTCCTCAAATGATCTCCATGGAGCTTGTCCTCAAATGATATCCTTAGAGTTTGTCCTCAAATGATCTCCATGGAGCTTGTCCTCAAATGGAGCTAGTGTAGGCCAAAGCAATTTTCTCTGTTCTGCATATGTTTGACCTCCTGTTTAGCCATAATTTTCCAATTCTGCCGTTACATTCATGACTGTCTTCTATCTTTTGTTTATTAAAGTATGTTACAGCCTGCTATATCCTGTGCAGCAGCCTGAAGATTGTCTCTTTTTAACTGTATACCTCCATGTCTCATATTGTAACCAGGCGAAGACATTCAAAACAAAATATTCCCTTAGTGAATTTAAACAAAGATGATATAAACAATAAACTTATTTAAGCAATTCCAGCTGTTGCTATGCAAACAGAGGACTTCCTGCTAAATCTCAGATTTCCGTGGTGATAACACATTCCATATTTGACCAATATCAATGACTATACAATTAATGTTTCAGCCAAAGTATAATTCATTTATTCTCTTGATATGATATATATGTCTGCAGTATGCACCTGACAAGATGCGTTGAAATATGCCAGGCAAGAAATCACATGAAGACAGCCTATTGTTGGGTATATTTTCATTAGTTGTCAGTTTATCCCAATGACTTGAAGAATTTGTTAATTTGATTTTTTGGTTTCAAGTCCACCAGTAATTGAAATCAATGGCAAACTACTGAACGTAAAATTTGCCTAGTACATTAACAGCAGCTGAAAAATGCTGGTGTTGATTGCAACATCCTGCAAGGGATATGAAAAAAAAAAGTAATTGAAATGTTCATGATGGACAAAGAAGATATAAAGACTTTATTTGGATATCTGCTAGTTAAAGACACAATAAAAGGCAATACAACCATATTCAAGAATGCTTAAGGTTTGGATTTAAGTGTGACTCCAGCTTCCAGCAAAGAGGGATGCATCAAACAAATGACAGTGGCCAGTGCGTTAACAATCAGCTTGTACATCTTGTAACATGGGCTGAATGAGACAAGTGTGTTACTAGAACAATCACCTTGTACATCTTGTAACATTGGCTGAATGAGACAAATGTATTACTAGAACAATCAGCTTGTACATCTTGTAACATTGGCTGAATGAGACAAGTGTATTACTAGAACAATCACCTTGTACACCTTGTAACATTGGCTGCATGAGATTAGTTTGTTATTAAAACAATCAGCTTGTACATCTTGCAAAATTGGCTGCATGAGACCAGTGTATTACTAGAACAATCACCTTGTACACCTTGTAACACTGGTTGCATGAGATTAGTTTGTTATTAAAACAATCAGCTTCCAGCAAAGAGGGATGCATCAAAAAAATGACAGTGGCCAGTGTATTAACAATCAACTTGTACATCTTGTAACATGGCTGCATGAGACTAGTGTGTTACTAGAACAACCACATTGTACATCTTGTAACATTGGCTGAATGAGACAGTGTATTACTAGAACAATCACCATGTACATCTTGTAACATTGGCTGAATGAGACAAATGTATTACTAGAACAATCACCTTGTACATCTTGTAATATTGGCTGAATGAGACAAGTGTATTACTAGAACAATCAGCTTGTACATCTTGTAATATGGCTGCATGAGACTAGTGTGTTACTAGAACAATCACCTTGTACATCTTGTAACATTGGCTGAATGAGACAAATGTATTACTAGAACAATCACCTTGTACATCTTGTAACATTGGCTGAATGAGACAAGTGTATTACTAGAACAATCAGCTTGTACATCTTGTAACATGGCTGCATGAGACTAGTGTGTTACTAGAACAATCACCTTGTATATCTTGTAACATTGGCTGAATGAGACAAGTGTATTACTAGAACAATCAGCTTGCACATCTTCTAACATTGGCTGAATAAGACAAATGTATTACCAGAACAATCAGCTTGTATATCTTGTAACATTGGCTGAATGAGACAAGTGTATTACTAGAACAATCAGCTTGTACATCTTGTAACATGGCTGCATGAGACTAGTGTGTTACTAGAACAATCACCTTGTATATCTTGTAACATTGGCTGAATGAGACAAGTGTATTACTAGAACAATCAGCTTGTACATCTTGTAACATGGCTGCATGAGACTAGTGTGTTACTAGAACAATCACCTTGTATATCTTGTAACATTGGCTGAATGAGACAAGTGTATTACTAGAACAATCAGCTTGTACAT
Organism: Cepaea nemoralis; assembly: GCA_014155875.1. Lineage (NCBI taxonomy): Eukaryota > Metazoa > Mollusca > Gastropoda > Stylommatophora > Helicidae > Cepaea > Cepaea nemoralis. The sequence goes on from JACEFZ010022745.1 coordinate 350,011, forward strand.
CTTGTAAAATGGCTGCATGAGACTAGTGTGTTACTAGAACAATCACCTTGTACATCTTGTAACATTGGCTGAATGAGACAAGTGAATTACTAGAACAATCAGCTTGTATATCTTGTTACATGGCTGCATGAGACTAGTGTGTTACTAGAACAATCACCTTGTACATCGTGTAACATTGGCTGAATGAGACAAGTGTATTACTAGAACAATCAGCTTGTACATCTTGTAATATGGCTGCATGAGACTAGTGTGTTACTAGAACAATCACCTTGTACATCTTGTAACATTGGCTGAATGAGACAAGTGTATTACTAGAACAATCAGCTTGTATATCTTGTAACATTGGCTGAATGAGACAAGTGTATTACTAGAACAATCACCTTGTACATTTTGTAACATTGGCTGAATGAGACTAGTGTATTACTAGAACAATTATCTTGTACATCTTGTATCATTGGCTGAATAAGACAAGTGTGTTGCTAGAACAATCAGTTTGTACATCTTGTAACATTGGCTGCATGAGACAAGTGAATTACTAGAACAATCAGCTTGTACATCTTGTAACATTGGCTGCATGAGACCAGTGTATTACTAGAACAATCAGCTTGTACATTTTGTAACATTGGTGAATGAGACTAGTGTATTACTAGAACAATTATCTTGTACATCTTGTATCATTGGCTGAATAAGACAAGTGTGTTTCTAGAACAATCAGTTTGTACATCTTGTAACATTGGCTGCATGATACAAGTGAATTACTAGAACAATCAGCTTGTACATCTTGTAACATTGGCTGCATGAGACTAGTGTGTTACTAGAACAATCAGCTTGTACGTCTTGTAACATTGGCTGAATGAGACATGTGTATTACTAGAAAAATCAGCTTGCAAATCTTCTAACATTGGCTGCATGAGACAAGTGTATTACTAGAACAATCAGCTTGTACATCTTGTAACATTGGTTGAACGAGACTGGGTATCCAATGGATCGCTCAAGGTGCTAAGCTGATTATTCTTAATTAACCATGACAACATAAGCTAAAATAGTAATTGTGGTAAAACCAGGTGCAATCGACAATGATGACTGTAGACTACAGAGCATAAGATGATGAACTTACACACCTGTTTATCCTTGTCCTCCATCTTCAGATAATGTACACGTTAAATTATATTGGTTTTCTTTCATGAACCAGTTACAGATCAAGGAAGCAACACTGATGTATGATGCATGAAAATCAGAAATGATCTAATCAACAGTTGGTGTTCTTCTGTCCTCAAAGTTAACGGGTGTTTCCTAGGCTGAAAGAGTTCTAATCAGTGACCTCTGAATCCACTTGACAGATGACAATATAGTTCTGTTCGGCAATGATGGACCTATAACCAATCAAACCTTACTGCTTTTCACACATTCAAATGTTGTACCTATTTGGAAAAAAAAAACAAAAAAACAGTGAAATTAAATCATGTCTTGTAGCTAATATATTATTTCAGATGTCTTATTGTTTTCCACATGTTAAATTTTTTTCCTATTATTAGAAAAGAAACAAAACTGAAATGTCTTGTAGCATATATTTTATGTCAGGATGTTAAAGTGTGTTTCACACATTCAAATATTGTCCATGTTTGAAGATACAAAACTTTGAAATGAGGCCATGATCTGTGGCTAACATTTTATGTCAAGATGTACTATTTTTCTTCACACATTCAAATGATTTTCTTCTTTGAAAAACAAAAATAAGAAAGAAAACTGAAATGAGGATGTGTCTTGTAGTTGTGTCAAGATGCCCTGAAATGTTTCAAATATTCAAAGAGTCCCCTTTCTGGGGGAAATAAACTCAACATAACTGTGAAATGAGGCCATGTCTTGTGGCTAATATGTTATTTCAATATGTCCTATTGTTTTTCACACATTCCAATTTTTCCTATATGAAGAAAAGAAACAAACTGAATGTGATCAGTCATCTACTGCCAATAGGGGGGAGGGTCTTGAACCTGAGGCTAGTGCAGTTGCTGAGACTGTGCAGGATAGGGATTTTCTTTCTGCCCTCTACAGAAAAAAAAAATCCACACCTTGGAGGATTCAAAATCAACACCTGTGAGATGAGATGCTTGAGGAGAGTTGCCAGCTTAACAATCCAAGACCGAGTAAGAAATGCTGTTATCAGACAGACAGTGGGATCAACACCTTGTGCCACATTTATTGAAATACAGAAGATCAAGTGGCTTGGCCATGTCCTTAGAATGCAACACCATAACTACCATCACTGGCCCTACATCAAAGATCATCTGCGAGACCAAGAGGACGCCCAAGAAGAAAATGCATTGACAACATCAAAGACATTGTACAATCACAGGGAATGACACTATCCAGTGCCGCCTATCGGGCGCTGGAGCGCAAATTATTAATTATTCCTCCCTATGATGCTTTATGGCAGAAGTGGAAGATGATGATGATGATGACAGATGATTTGCACCCGGGTTACCTGAAGGAGTACCTGGCAATCTTAGCCACTGAGCCACAGTAAAAGACACAACATTCCTAGTATAATATTCTGACTGGAGGAACAGGCAGAAGATAACGCAGAAGAGGCAGAGGTAGCAACGATCGACATATGATGGATGATATGAAATTTTGGACGAACATCAGTATCTGTCAGACTGTACTGGAGATCCATTACTCATTACTGAATTTACTGCCAGCCTTCAACTGCGGTGACGACACCTAATATTTAATTGACGAATTTACAAACATAAACCAACATTATTTAATTCTATTTGTCTCAACCAAGCGACCAAACTATTGCTACTAAATGTCGTTCTGAACAGTTGGACGAGCTAGCAAGCGAGACTCAAGAAGCTATATAAAATAAAAGTTAATTTTAGTAAGTAATAAAGAAACTAAGTAAACAATACAATAATAAAATTGCCAAGTATTAAGTAGCAGAGCAGATGATATGACGTAAAAGAGAGTAGGGAGAAAATCGCGAACCAAATTTTACGAGAAACTAACGATGTTACGTAAAAAGGAGAAAAGGTCAGAGAGATTGTCAACAACAAACAGTCAGATCTTAGAGCTTGAAAGAGGAGGCAGCACGTTTTGATTCTCAGCAAGAAGAGAACTTATCAATACTTATGTACTGGCTGGACATTTATTCTGATGGCTAAAAAATATTGGAAAGAAGGAGGAGATTATTAATCATTTAATGCATGATGTATATCAGCCTAAAAGCCATGGACAGATGCGACAATATTAGAACTAAGAATGGAACTCAGTAAGTCAGAGCCAGCTGACACATAGGCAAATTGGTGAAGGACAGAAGTACCAGGACATGATAGTTATAAATATTTAATATGTTCAACCGTTCACGATTCATATCTAATATTTTTACACTACCGTCCTGCCTGGCCGTACCAGGCACGGTAACAATAAATTGGAATGTATCATTTGGATTATGAATGTGTAACAAGTTTGGACTTCGGCAAATAAATAATATTGCCTCAGTATTTTGAATACATACCGCATACCGGCTTCGAGTCATTGATCACCTTTTGATATTATGCTTCTGGACACTGTTGGATTGGTGAAATCTCTGGACCGTTAATTGTTTTTGATGATGTTCTCATTGTTTATTGCAAAATCACCGTCTAGCAAAAATAAGTAAAGTAACTGAGGTATAAGCTATAGAAAACAAATAAATATTAATAACACACTACCCGACCACAATGACCAACAAAACCTAACAGTAACAGCATAGGTTTATAAAAAAAACAAAAAACTAAAAAAACAAACACTTAAGTTTATTTAACTATTTAAAATAAACCACTAACCTGTCAAACTGGTATGAGGTCTATAATATAACTTCCGCCTTTACAGACAGAATCTGTATTCAACAGCCTTAACATAACTGGGAATGCCAGGACACGGGAAGAGTTCGCGGGTACTTGTCCCGGTGCGACACTCCTGTTGTTTCATCTAGTCGTCACTACACAGATGAGGTAACTAGGGTTAACTGCGGTTAAGTGAAAACGTTATAAGTAAACACAGAAACCAGATATGGGACAGATCCGCTTTAGCTTTATGAATAACTGGGGATTCTGAAATACTTGATTTAGTTGCATGTTCTTTAAAGGACGGCGCAGTCAACCCCAGCATATTTGGCTGTTTGTGATTTACTGGACAAGTTTTACGTTTATTTGTTATTATTAAAGTTATAATTAAATTGTATGAAGAGAGATTATTGTCTCTAAAATGAAAGAAATACCAAAAATGTAATATTAATGAGAATATTCTTAAACAAGTGAATCGGTACAACATCTGATAGGAGGTGCCTTGAATGGTAAAGGTAGCCTTTGCAAAATGGAAAACATACTGACTAATAAAGAGATGCCAATTGCAACGGGGGAAAAAAAGTGCTGAAGTTCTACATAGAACCTGTACTTTTGTATGGATGTGAAATGTGGACAATGCGCAGTCAAGCTTAGGGACATCTAATGACAATAGAAATGTGGTTTAGTCGATGGATCAACATCACGGCACACGTGTGCAACCCATAAGTGCTCCGTTTTCCTCCTAGCTCAGATCTGAGTCTGGAGAAACTCAGCTCAGTGCACGAACTCCGTAGCACCGGCGAGTATCCTGAAAATACTTTGGGTAGATTTTTAACTCCAAATTTTGCCCGGGCAGCGCCGTTAGGCTACTCTTTTCGATTTCCAACTGCCAAGGGATTTTTTACGTGCGCAACAATACACACGGGCATCCGATCTCACTACCCAGAGACCAGGGGGAAATTTTATTACTAGAAGTCCACCTGAAAAAATCCCGGTCATCACCAGGGCTTGAACCCGGGACCTCCAGCACTAGAGGCGGACACCATACCTCGAGACCACGCAGCCCCCCCAAAATTACCTCCCCGGTGGGGAATCGAACCCCGGTCTCCCGCGTGACAGGCGGGGATATTTACCACTATACTATTACTACCAAGGACAATGTTTGAGAGAAATGCAAGAATACCATGGACAGACAGAATAACCAATGAGCAAGTCCTAGAAGAAGCAAATGAAAGCTGTAAACTGATTACAGAAATTAGACGTAGACAGTCAAATATTGTTTGGGTGCACATTATGAGAAGAAATAAACTAGAGAACTTGATGACAACTGGCAAGATTGGGTGGGGGGGGGGGGGACCAGGGGAAGGCAGAGAAGCAAATATCTGGATGGCTTGATCACTTGGCCTGGTCGAGACGAGGGCACTGAGCTGATCCACGACTCTGCCAGTGATATCAAAGAAAATGGGGGCACCAAAATGTGACATAGAAATAGAAGGGGAAATTCTCAACCAAGTGGATAATTTTAAATACCTAGGGGCACTTATAACATCGGATGGAAGATGTACAACAGAGATTAAGAGCATTTTTTTTTTTTTTTAAAGCATATCCTTTACAGGACTTAGCTGTCAACACCAGCATCTTTCAGCTGTATGTTGATCTCTTGGCAAGATTACGCTCAGTAGTTTGCCATTGCTTTCTGAGCGGCCGGCTCAGTATCCCGCAAGTCACGAGCGGGGGTCGAACCGCCTCAGCTCTCGCTCCGCTACGAGACTCTGCGTGATAAACGGGATTACAGAGAGTAAGTGTTGTAACCCCACAGCCAGAGAGACCGGCAAGAGCAGAATAGGGCAGACAAAAGCCGAATTTCAGAAAATGAAGAGTATCTTATGCTATAAGTCGCTATCAATGAATGTAAGAAAGAGAATGCTAAAATGCTATAAAGAACTAGTTTTGCTATATGGCAGCGAATCTTGGAATGTAAATGAACAAATTAGGAAGAACTTAGAAGCAACAGAGATGTGGTTTTTGAGACGAAATTCCTTGGACTGTCAGGGTAACTAACAACGATTGCCTGAAAGAGGCTAATAAAACTAGAACACTATATACAACAATAAGAAAGAGACAAACAGCTTTCTTTGGTCATGTGATGAGAAGAGAGGCATTGGAGAACATCGTGACAACTGGAAAGATCGAGGGGAAGAGAGGCAGAGGCAGACCAAGAGAAATGATGCTGGACGGATTGAGACGGTGGCATGGAGGAATATTATCAGCAGAACACTAAAGACCGAGATCTGCGGAGAGCCATGAACGCCTACGTCAGCCGGCACGGCACTTGATGATGACTTTTCCAGAGTATATTCACACACACACACACACACACAATCACACACTCTCTCTCTCTCTCTCTCTCTCTCTCTCTCTCTCTCTCTCTCTCTCTCTCTCTCTCTCTCTCTCTCACAACTTTTGAAGCCCCCTCGTATCTTGGAACAGCCATAACATCTAACGGAAGATGCCTTCTTGAGATTAGAACGTGAATCGCCAAGGTCAAAGTAATCTTTTAAAAGATGGAGACCATACTATACTCAACAATAACAAGACGCTGACTGCTGTGAGAACAAGAGCGTTTTTGCGGATTCGAACCCATGGCCACCAGGAGGCAGGCACGCGTCTAGCCATTGCACCACTGCGGCTCCCAATAAAAGTGTTGTTATTGTTGTTGTTGTTGTAAAAATTTGCCCCAAAGCAATTTCCCGCCATGGCTGTGTGAGGTGATAGCGTCGTTACATTGTGTAGGCCCGAATGCACGGAGGGATAGATGGCCAATCTTTCTCTCACTTTCGCGGGCGACGAGCCCAGGCGTTGAACTCACGCCCGACTGAACTCGTGGCATTATCAGGTCAGTTCAAGTTCGCTAGCGCGATCTCTACTAACAGTTATATAGGGTGTGTTTGAAAATATTGCCGGTCCAAGTTTTGTATTCACCCTCTGTAAAGTTCATGGAACATAACAGGTAAATACAAAACTTGGACCGGCAATATTTTCAAACACTGCACGGTCATTACCCTGTAGTTGTTTCCCGCCTCACTCCCCCCCCCCCCCCACCTCCCGTCTTCATGTGCCACTTCCAAATATTTACCTGGAATCTTCACTGGGCCGTTCTCAGTCCTCTTATCTCGTTCCTATCACACCGCAGACTCTCACGGTGCGAGACAGCCACGGGCATATCACAAGGTGATCAATCCCTGCTTCAAGGCCATATAGATGATCTGCAGAAACAAATCAACAAACTTCTGACACAGAAGCCAACCACTGAAACCCAAGAACAAGATAACGGTAGCAACGTAAGATTTCTGGAAAAAGTGAAAGAAATTAACCGAAGCATCCAGCAAGAGGTGGAATGCTGGGCCCAGATAAAGAGAGAAAATGAAGAAATACTACAAGTGATTCAGACAGAAAGAACACAGCTAAGAATCGAAAGGGGGGGGGGGGGGGGGACCCAAAATAAACCAGCAGAAGACACACCAAAGACAACTGGGAAACCTCAAGCTACAGCCACAACAAAAACCACTGGGAAACCTCAACCTGAAGCCAGCAACCCATTCGCAATGACCAATGAATTCACGGGGAAAGCTGACGAAAACCTTGACAACCTAGAGACGAAAACCGATACATCTCTCGAAGAGGTATCTAACGAAATCAACAAACTAACAGAAAAAGAGCAAATCAGGTGGATGGGGTAGTTACTCACTGCGCATAAGGTTGCTCTTGCACAGAGAAATGGAGAAGAAGAAAAAATTAAACACAGGAACCAAACCAAAGGAAGAGTCCTTCTAGGGACTACATCCACTCTAAATAGACGAGCTAGGGGCTTGCACTGTCAAACGGAAAAGCAGGAAGAAACAGACACAAAGGAGAAACCGCTGGCCTATCCGCCAGCTGACGTCACAGGCATAAACACTGCTACATCAAAAAGTCAGCTAACACTGACACAGAAGACGGGAGAAACTAAACCCGCACACTGAACCACCACAATTATAACCAACGCCGTTAAAGCTGGTTGAACGAGATGGAAAGTTGTTGTTTTTTCCCCTTCTACATATCGGATCGGAACAATTCACATTAGTGTCACAACCTGGAATTCTGAGATAAGAAGCACACTTTGTTCATTTTTGTTTTAGTTTCTTTCCACTGTTCTTATTTTTTTTTTTTTTTTCATCTTTCCATTCTCATTCGGTTACTAAGCCTTAATGTAGTCACTGAAGTGTCTTCCCCCGTGTTTATAAGTTGTGTTTTGTGTATTTGTTTGCTGATGAAGGCACATCGCCCCAACGTCCCATGTTTTCCGTAATTATATTCTGCTATTTTAATTATATTCTGTTATTTTATATTGTTTCCAAAAAGCAGCAGCGATTCGCTGAATGATATACATGACTTACCTCCTTATGAGTTTTACAATTCCCCGTCATACCAAGTTGAGGTCGCACAGTTCGCGGCAACTGCACTAGCCAGGCGGCCTTAATCCCTCAGGCTCAAAGACCCCTCTGCTATACACCGCAAGGCATTATATTGGCAGTAAATGACAGTTTAAATGACAGTTTTTGTTGAATTTTAAAGAATTTCAGGTACTGTTATGATTGTTTTAACATTTTTTATAAAATTTCTTTCTAATTATCTATTTTTTTAAACAGTCCTTGACCTTCGTAATATAATGCTTCTTCTTCTTCTTTCGTTCGCCTTAAATATGTCTATAACTGCAATATTGCCTCTTGTATGAATTTAACTGTCCTTTTTAGTTCACTTAGCAGTCCATAGAGTTTATCTTCCACTGTCGTCTCTCTAGGCCAGAAGGTTTGCCTAGACATGTTGTAATTTGGGCAGTCTTTGAGTATGTGCTCTGCTGTCTGCGACGATAATCCACATGTGCACATGGCTGATTCACCAATCTTGAATCTTGTATACATGTGGTTGCGTAATCTATTGTGTCCTGTTCTGAGGCGCAGAATAATGACTTGTTCTGGTCTGTCCATAACGTGGTAGTCGTCTTGAGCAGGTTTTGGTGGCCTTCTGACTGATTTGATCATTCTTTTCTTTTGGTGGTATGTAACGGGCACATCAGGCTGTTCTTCTTTTGCTCCTTCCTTAGCCAATCGATCAGTTCTGTCGTTTCCGGATACTCCACAGTGGGATGGTATCCACTGTATGGTGACCTTATGCTGGCTGCTAAGTTCAGAAAGTAGTGTCCTTAGTACTGGCAATTTCCAAGACATCATTTCGTTTTCGTTGAGGTGAGTTTCTTGCAAGCAACATACGCTTACCTTTTCTTGGTCCAAGATGTTTTCTAGTTCTATTGTTTTGTTGCTGAATCCCTCCGCATTCCAGTGCATTAGTTTTAGTCTTTGTTTGGTATGGCCAGACGCTCTATTCTCAGGTCCCCTGGCTCCACAGGACATCTGAGAAGGACCTCCAGTAGCTGTGGTTGGACCCTTTCGAGGCATATGGCCCGGCACTGCACCTGCCTGGGGGTCCAAAGCAGGGCGAGCACCGTAACATTTAGCAGTAGTCGACATATTTCATTGCTCGTGATTGGTGGCATCCAGATTTCTGTGGTGCGCCTCCTGGCTCTCTGTATTCAGCACCTTTCCTTTGCTAGAGCAGACTGTGGTCTTACTCGAGTTTAGGTGTGTAGGCACGCACACACATGTCTGCGCATGCATGTACGTGCATACACATCTAGAGCGTTCTGGTTATTTCTCGGCGCCAGTGACTCGCCGCCGCCCCTTCTCCTGTTAGTTAAAACAGTTCCGCCACGAGAAGGCCAGGAGTTGGACTTTTGCTGCATAGGTGATGAATGCACAAGCCATTTGGGTATTTATGCAAGGTTGGGCGCTCACCCCAACCCGGCCCCTGGCTACATACAGCAACATTGGGAACCATGTAATGCTAAAATGCAAATTTATCGATTTTATATAGAGAAATATTTATCGACATGTAAAAATTTAATAAGGATGATTTTATGAAAAACAGATATTTCTCCGGTGAATAAAATGATTTATTTTGCAAGAAAATATTAAATTTAAAAGTCTGTTGCTGTTATAAATTATTTCCACATTTACAGTGTTCAAATTAATTTATTTGTTGTAGTTGTCTTGATATATTTCTGAAATTTATTCTGAGTTTACTACTTATTTTCCGAATATTTTATTTTCACACACAGCCGGAAGTAGGTTTTGTTCCATTTCCGTTTGAAAGTTTTGTACAATTCTAACTGTTCGAATTTTATTAAAACAATGAGTGTCAATAACAAACGTAAGACTGAAGATGAATGCCGTGTTTCTAATGATGAAAGGACAACTAAGTACTGTTTTATAAAAGTTGGTAGCAAATCAGTTTGCTTTTTGTGTCGTGAGTCAGTGGCTGTCTTCAAGGAGTACAATTTAAAGAGACATTATCAAACAAAACATTCCGATTTCGGATACAATTTAACAACCTAAGGGAGGGAAAGGAAATGCATTGAGTTGGTGAAAAATTTGGAGAAACAGCAAAATGTTTTCACTAAATAGTCTTCAATTCAAGATGCTGTAACTGAAGCTAGTCTTGTGCTGCCACACAGAATTGTAAAATAGAACAAGCCATTTTCTGATGGCGAGTTCGTCAAGGAATGTTTTCTAGATGCAGCAAACATTATGTGTCCAGAACAAAAACACAGATTTGACAACATTACTTTATCATGGAGAACTGTGGTGAGACGTATTGATAAGATAAGTGACAATTTGATGCATAAACTTCAAGATGCAAGTAAACAATTTGTGTGGTACTCTCTTGCATTGGATGAGAGTACCGATGTACATGATACTGCCCAATTATTGATATATATATATACGTATAATAAACACTTCTTTCAAACTTACTGAAGAGTTACTGCGTGTTGAGTCACTCAAAGACACAACCACAGGTCATGATATATTCAATGTTGTTACTAACTGTATTGAAAGAACTGGGCTGGTATGGAACAGGATGGCAAGGGTTACAATTGACGGAGCTCGTGCTTTGACTGGAAAAATGTAGGTCTGGTAAAGTTGATAAGTGATAAGATTAAAGCAGAATATCCAGACCACACATTATTACCACTTCACTGTGTGATTCATCAAGAAAGTCTGTAAAACTGTTTTGCATATCAAACATGTTATTGACCCAGTTGTCAGTGTCATCAGCCTCATCAGATCAAGCGGACTTAATCACAGACAGTTCAAGGCATTACTTGACGATTTGGAAACTGAACATTCCGATGTCCTGTACCACACCCGTGTTCGATGGCTGAGTCTCGGCAAGATGTTGAGGCGAGCATGGGAACTCAGAGAAGAAATAGTGATGTTCCTAGAGATGAAGAGCATTGAATGTGACTTTAATACTAACTGTCAAGGTCTTAAACTTGGCTCGCTTACTTAACAAGTGTGAGACAGTACAAATACAACAGCATCGCTATCTTTAAACTCTAGACTCTGACATCAACCACCCATCTAAACACACATCAGATAGGGGGAGGAGTTCAGAACCGTAAAGTATGGAGGGAAAACCATTTTCAAGTAATCGGTTCTTGTATTAAAGCGATCTTGAAATAATCTTCATTTCTCCCTCCCCCTGGAAACCCTAAAATCCGCCCCCGGGGGTGGAGGGGGGGGGGGAGAACTCCCCACCGGTTGAGAACCACTGCACTATTAGGTCAGTGAAGGGGTGAAACCTATAGAAATTCATCGGCGAACAGTTTGAGATCATGGCAATGAGGAAAGTCGGTTGATTCTTTTGTTACAATCGACCGACCGACACCCACCCACCCACCCATCCACCCACCGACCGACCGATCGACCAACCGACCGAGCGACAGACAGACAGACAGATAGATAGAACGAACGAACGAACGAACAGACTTTATTTTCAAAGGGTAACAAATTGGGCACGCAGGCCCGTCTTACATTCAGCCCTTCCACCCACTCAGCTTTCTTTCATCAACAGTGCATAGGAAAAAAACATTGTCACATGAATTTTGTAAACATAAACAATGCATATTACTATGTTATGAGACACATCCACCACCCACCCACACATCCCCCATTCACTCCAACTCCCCCACCCAACCACACACATAACCCACACACACATACATTCCCCCACCCATCCACCACATCCCTACACCTACACATCTCCCCACCCACACACACCTCTCACCCACCACACATCCCATCCACCCACACCCCAAGCACACATACATTCAATAACCCACACACCCCCCACCTACACACATCTCCCCACCCACTCACATATCCTCTACCCGTCCCATTACCCACCAACAATCCTCACCCACATATCCTCCTCCACCAACACACTTCCACCCATCCAGCCAAACACACATTCCTCAGCCACACACACATCTCCCCGTCAACTCACATATTCCGCACCTATCCACACACAAATTCCGCACCCACTCACATAATCTCCCATCTCCCCCAGCCCATTCACAGATCCCGAGCCCACGCCTAAAAACATCCCCTACCATCTCCTAACCTGCACACACTCACCCACCAACATATCCTCTACCCACCCACACATCCTCTACCCACCCATCCCCCAACCAAACATCCCTTAACCACACACCCTTACTCATATAC
>JACEFZ010022745.1:367500-470000 GCA_014155875.1 Cepaea nemoralis
AAGGATGTGCAGAAGTCTGTTGGCACTTGCACCCACTCCTCGCCAGGTTCTAAGTCCTCAAGTGAACACACCTGTTGAAGAATGTCTTCGGCTTGACCCATCCACGACCGTCCTCTTTTTAACCTGCTGCCCTTCACCTTCCTAATTTCACTATGCAGTGGATGTTGTGTGTTTGCGTTAATTCTGAGGTAGGCGCGTGCCCTGCAAACTTGTATTCTCTCTTCAATGGTTGGAAAATCAAGAAGGTAGCGCATCGCCCTGCATGCTGTATCTCTTGTACATCCAAGAATAATGCGCATTGCTTCATTCTGTATCCTTTCCATCCTTTCTATCTGCTTATGGCTGAGAGTCAGGATTGCCATTGCATACTCCAAAACAGACATGACCAGCCCCTCGTACAGAAGACATAGATGGCGCTGCTCACAGTTTGCTGCCGCCATCACCCGCATCGCTGCCAAACCCCGCTTGGCCTTTGTTATCACCTGGTCTATGTGCACATTATAAGCAAGGCTTCGATCAAACCGTATCCCCAGGTAATTCATTGCCTGCGTTCTTTCCACCGTCTCTGAACACAGCATTACAGTTGGTGTTGGATTGTTGACAATATGATTATTCAACGAGAACCAAGTCACTGTTGCCTTTGTTGGGTTGACCATTGCCCCAGCTTCATCACACCAAGTACTTATGCGATTGAGTTCGGTTTGTAGTTCCACAGCTAACCTCCTCTCTATCCTTACCCTGACGATACACTAAAACATCATCGGCATACGACAATGTCCTGCCAGGTCCAGTGATCTGCTCACTGGTGATTCTCACTGTGTAGGCGTTGAACAGTACCGGAGATAATGGCGATCCCTGTGGTAGGCCAGGATATATTGTTGTTGGTTCCGAAGTCCAACTGCCACATCTAAAAACTACTTTCCGTTGGTAGAGGGCTGCAGCGATCCAACTAAGGAGGAATGGACTTACGTTTAGTTCAAGAAGCTGAAACATTAAAAAATCCAGTGGTACTCTGTTGTATGCGTCCTCAAGATCAATCGCTGCAGCAACGGTTTCAGTGCCTGCGTGGAAACCTTCATAGACATCCTGGGCAAAGACTGCTGCATTGGTCCAGGTTTCTCTTTTTGGACGGTACCCACCCAGGGTAGGTGGGAAAACACCTTGCCTCTCTAGTTGGCTTGATATTTTCCTGGCAATTACCTTCTCCAGCAGCTTGCCTATTGTATTCTGCATGGTTATAATTCGATATCCCTGAATTTTTTTGTGGTCTTTGTCAGGCTTCGGCAAGGGAATCAGATAGCTGTGTAACCATTCCTCCTTGATGCTAGCACTCCCTATACTGTTGTTGTACATGTCTGCTAGTTTCTCTAGCTCATTGTCGGTACACGTATTTATGTCGTCGTATCTTATGCCATCAGGACCTGGAGCACTGTTTTTTGATCGTCGAAGCACAGCCTTGATTTCTTTCACTGTCACTGTGTCTTCCTCCGAAGTGTTCTGGGCCTTGCATCTGTCTGAGGTGACCTCCTTGGCCAGATTTCGGCCTCCCATGTCTGTCTGGTTGCCCTGCTCAAGGTAGCGTTCAAAGAGGGCTTTGCCCTTGTCCTCGTCAGTCCTCTGCCAGGTGAGGTCAGCACCTTGGAAGTCTGAAATGCTCTTATTCTTGACTACACCACTCATGCTTTTATGTAGTCGCCAGAACAATTTCAGTGACTTGTCTGTGCTTACTCTTTGACACACCTCTGCCCATTTTTCGCTTTTAACCACCTTGACCAGTTGTTTGAAATAGCTTACTTTTGTGTGCATCTCTCTTTCTAAGTGCAAGCAGGGACTAGGATGACCAGCTCTGTTCTTCTTGGCATTTTGCCATCTCCTTACAGCACTACGCTTATCCACCCAAGCCTTCTCCACCTCGAAACTCCACCACGGTGGCTGCTCCCAGCTTTTTTTCCTGCCCTGAAACGTTCTGCGCTTGTCACGTCTTATTTTACTCACCACATCTTGCCCTGTACTGTCATACTGGAACGTCTTTACCTTTAGCTTGTGCTGCCTGGTTCTGCCTTTCTCCACCAATATGCTGCACGGGTGGTGGTCGCTGCCATGGTGTCCTAGGACACCCCATCTACACACTGTAGTGAGTGAAGGTGAAACTAGCGCCAGATCAATAGCACTGTCCTCATCGCCCGGACGGCTTGCTGTCCTGGTGACACAGCCACTGTTAATACAAACCAGGTCGATGGTTTCCAGTGCAGTCTCGAGCTCCTCCCCTTGTGTATTGGAGGAAGTGTTTCCCCATGCTCTGCCCTTAGCGTTGAAGTCACCACAGAAAATAACATTTCTCTCTTGGCCTAATATGCCACTTAAGCACTGCCACTTCTGGGCGTCCATACTCGCATTGCGGGCATAAACATTAACCAACACGAATGGTATACTGGAATGAACTCTCAACGCCTGTATTTGTATATCGTCACTGTCCCAACTGGACATGTCTAGCTCTGACGCCACCATGCTGTCGCGAACGAGAATCGCCGTTCCCAGATGTCGTCTGTTGTAGAAACATTTGAAGCCGGCAATTCGGAGTAGCTGATCGCCCAGTCTCGTCTCCTGGAGTGCTACAATGTCGTTCCTGTAAACTAGGGTTTCTAAAATAGAGCCCCGTTGTTTTACACTGGCACAGTTCCAATATAGAATACGGATATTCCTGAGTCCTAGACGGTGACACTTGAGTCTAAAACGCCTCAAACCACCGCGCTTACCTTGTTTCTTTTTCCCTGCGCGGCTACCACGCCGCTTCGTTATGTTGACTGCTGGCCCATCGGAAAAAACACGTTCTTCCGCCATGTTGAAAAAACGTAAACACAGACTGATTTGAACCACACACGCTGCTGAAAATTCACTCAAGGATGGCTTCGCTCGATGCACGAACTCCGTAGCACCCGCGCAGATCTTGAGTAGAAACTCCTGGTTTTACATCCTGGCACACCAATTACACGCAAGAGATGAATAAATCCATCTCCTACGCGAAAAAGTTAACGAACACAAAACAACACGACCGTCCGTCGCCATCTTGAAACCGGAAGGCCACTTTTTATTCACTAATTTGGCTTTGTTAAAAAGGAAGCGCTTTTGAAGTGGTAGAAGTCTTAGATGGCTGTATAATTTATTACTTTCAACGTGCTTTATGCTTGAAACCAGACGTATAGCGCGGTTTTGAAGCGAACACAATCGTTTCATATTAGATTTAGGGCAACCATCCCAGACTGTGGAACAATAATCGAGAGGTGATTGGATATAGGATGCATAGAATATTTTTCGTGTGCTTTCATCCAAAAAGTGTTGAATTTTAGCAAGTTGGTAAACTTTTTGTGCTATTCTCTTGGTAAGGGCGTGAACATGAGGGCTCCAGTTTAAATGTCTGTCAATTAAAAGACCTAATGTTTTATGTTCATTTACATTAATTATAGGTAACGCGTCCACGTGGAGCTCGAGCGGTGTCCCAGTTATGGCTAGGGTCTGTAGTTTTTGTCTGGTCGTTATTAGCATGGATTTGGTTTTGTCGATGTTAATTAACACGCGATTTTCATTGCTCCATCTACTAAGGTTGTCAAGTTCGTTTTGTAAAGAGCTCTCTAAGTCACTAAGGCTCTCTTGACTTGTGTAAATAGTACAGTCGTCCGCAAATAGGTCACACGAAGTATTGAGGTATAAAGGAAGATCGTTAATATACACTGCAAAAAGCAGCGGAGCTAGTATTGAGCCCTGAGGCACCCCAAAATTAAGTTGTGTGGGTCTTGATAGACAGTTATTGAAGGACACTACTTGTTGTCTGTCAGATAAAAATGACGTAATTAGGTTCACCATGTTGGTGCTAGTCTTCATGTGTTTTAATTTTCTAATTAAAATATCATGATCTACCATATCAAAGGCTTTTTAAAAGTCTACAAATACTGCTCCACAAATGTTGCCATTGTTGATACAAAGATGCCAGTTATCGGTCATTTTTGTAAGGGCACTATGGCAAGAATATTTTGGTCGAAACCCAGATTGACTGTCAATTATTAGATCGTTGTTAATTAAATGATGTAGTGTTATTTTATGCATGTGTTTTTCTAATGGCTTTGATAGCGACGATAGTAAGGAAATAGGTCTATAATTACCCAAGACGCTAATATCAGTTGAGCCATTTTTAAGTAAAGGATACACTTTAGCAACTTTAAAGGCAGATGGAAAGTAGTTTTTGGATAGGCACTGGTTATATATGAACGTTAAGGAATCACTAATAATAGGTGCAGCACACCGAAGAATTCTATTACTGATACCATCTAGGCCTTCTGAACTTGTTGCTTTGAGATTCGAGAGATATTTATATACTTCTGCAACAGACATCAAGGGAATCTCAGGGGGAATATTTCTAGAGCACTTCCCTTCACAGAATGATGACAGTGAGCTTAAATTACAAGCTGAGTCTGGTATTGTGGACTTTAGATTCTCTATTTCTGATTGAAAGAAGCAACTGAAATCCTCGCATGTTATAGTGCTCGGTATTGCTGACTCTGAAGAGTGTTTCTTGTTGGTTAGCGAGTTAATAGCCTTCCATATATTTGCGTTATTTGATTTATCTACAATAAAATTTTTGAAATGATCTTTCTTTATCCTACGAATTTCATATTTAACTTTATTTCTTAGTCTGCGGTAATTGATAAAATCTTTATTTTTGTGCGCTGTATCTCGTTCTCTCATGATTTCGAGAACTTCACGAGTCACCCATGGAGATTTATGTTGATTCTTCACTCGAACTTCTTTAACTGGCACATGTTTATCAAACACACTGTAGACTGTCTTTGTCCAGTAAGCTAGTGCATCATCCGGATCAGGAAGTTGGTAAACATGTTCAAGGGCTGCATTTTTTAAGTCATCTAAAAATAAACTTTGGTTGAGAGCTTTTAGATTTCTAAATTTGATGATTAAATATTTATTTTTAGGAGATTTGAACCCAGTTTTCGACCACGTACAACATATTGGGTAATGGTCACTAACTGCACTAACAGGAACAGAACATTCGATAATATTAACTGGACAAGTAACATATATATGATCAATTATAGTTGAGGAGGTGCCTGTAACCCGTGTGGGACGGTTTATTAGTTGTTTCAAATCGTAAGATAGAATGATATCGTCCCATGTCTGGTTGGATTTAGTAATATCCATGTTAAAGTCACCTAATATCATGACTTCTCTACCTTCTGTAAAGACTATATCCATCATTGTAGTGAAACAGTCATACCAATTGTACCCAGCACACAGGTTCCGATATAAGTATCCAATTAGAAACGGTTGCTGACTGGCTGGCTTCACCTCTAACCAAACACATTCTATCTCTACTGACTCGAGATCACTTCTACGGGAACAGTTGAGAGAATTGGAAATGTATACAGCAATACCTGTCTCTAATTTTTGATTACAATTATAATAGATAGATAGATAGATAGATAGATAGATAGATAGATAGATAGATAGGAAGGAAGGTAGGTCGGTAGTTAGGTACATAGATAGATGGGAAGGTAGATAGATAGATAGATAGATAGATAGTTAGATAGATAGATAGATAGATAGATAGATAGATAGATATATAGATAGATAGATAGATAGATAGATAGATAGATAGATAGATAGATAGATAGATAGATAGATAGATAGATTGTCTTGATCTTGCATTCAGCAAGTACTCAGTCTCGTATTCGTAGACAAATGTGATACAAAAACACAGTCACAGAATGACTTGACGTGACACGATACAATTACAATTTCAAACACTTTATTCTCGCAGCTCTTTCATCACAACAATTACATACATCGCACAATTACAACAGCTATGTTACAATACACTCGATGAATATATATAAATACAATACAACTCACAATCCTACAACCCAGGCGCACGGTCTCCTATTCACACAGGCGTTCTATCGATACGCTTTCAGACACACAAGCGGAGCACCATTCAAACGTCCGTCCTATACCACAAACCCCTGCCGTCTGAAGGTTAACCCTTGCGCTATTCCGAGTGGTGTCCCTTCGTGGCCTACATGTTCCACGCTTACACCAACTGACCCTCTCTGTCACATCGTGGTTACTATTGCTCATATTTTGAATCTGGCAGTGATAGCCAGGCGCCGTTAAAGACGACGCGGCATAACTGGGGGAGATTATGACACTCTCCCCGCCCTCCTTTTTATGACAGGGAAATCCTGTCATGTACATTATAAACATTTTACTCAACCTGTCAGAATCGACCCATTGTAAGTCATCTGACTTTGGTTTACATTGAAATATGTAGGCAATTGCAAGTTATATACATACATTCTTCAGTGTTGCCATCTGGCAACTCCTCAAGTACAATCCCATAGATGGATTTTTTTTTTACCTTAGCTGTAATCTGACACAGCTAGTCCGGTAGCTATCATCGACATACGCAACTACATCTTAACCAAAACAAAAATACTAAAGTAACAGGTCAGACCGAGAGACGTCTCTTAATGAGATGACTCCATCACTTGACCCCAACCTTATATGATCGGACAGTCTTATGACGGTTTACAGCTTTAGCAATACTCTCCATACATAATTGACGTCATCCTGACGTGTTACGCTTCTGGCAACATGGTGATAATTTGTATACTTGTTACACATTACAAACAATTTCAATTGTCTCCCTTGGTGTAATCAGAGAAAAAATACAAAATTTAAGGGAAATAATTTTAACATGCTTTCAAACAAAATAAATTACATTCGTAAATTCATTTCTTAGTGTCATAGTTTGATACTTATTGACAAAAGTGAATTAAATGTTCCTGTTGTGAACAATTAAATCAATTTACGATCTTAAGATTACATCTACCGATATCCTCACATACAATTCCGTATATGGAAAATTTGAACTCACAAAGTTTGTATAAAGCGTCACCTCTTTGTGAGATTTAAACTATCGTCTGCTAGTTTTCAGACTAATTTACATAAACACCGGAAATACAAAGTTGTTATTTTCAGTTGCAATTAACACAATATTTTCCCGTCTGGATGTTCTGTAGCGACACGGTGTACTTGGTTTTTGAAAACAGCTGTTAGATCGCTTTTCTGTTTCCCGATGTGGATTACTAGTGTTAGTGTAGAGTTCAGATGTCACAGTTCCTTTTGCACGGATTAAAATAAGTAGGAACATTCCATAACCGCCGGTTCTCTGGATACTCAGCAGTTCAACTTTGGGTGAGTCTTGAACACCAGTGGCACTGTTTGTAACACTGTTCATAAGTAATTAAAACAATATACACTTTCTAACACGTACCACTCAAGTATTAAACGCACTTATTGTAATAAATATAACAATTTATCCTTTCTATCACATTCCACACACGTATTCGTCACATTTATTCCAATAATTATAAAATATACAATCTATTTACACTGGGACATTGTCCTTATCACATTTTTACCCACAGCGTTCCTGTACTAAGTACATTCTTTCGCTGTGTTGCTGAGCGTTTTATTACTTAGCAGATACCTAAGTGGTCTGCCTGTGTGCGCTCAGACACCATTTGTCTTATGGGTGTGTCACAAGGACATCTCGAAAGAAGGTCTGCCAATGAATTTTGTGTGCCACGTATGTGTCTAATTTCAAAACTGTAGTCCTGCAATATCAGTGACCATCTTGCAACCCTGTGGTTGGTCGGAGTTCCCGTCGTGATTATAGTTAACGAACTATTGTCAGTTTCAACTATGAAATGTCTGCCAAGGAGAAATCGGGACAGTTTTCTTACCGAATAAACAAGAGCCAACGCCACTTTTTCCGGCGTACTCCAATTCCTTTCTCTGGGATTCAGTTTGCGGCTTACATAATAGACCGGGTAGAGAATATGGTCGTATTCTTGAAGCAATACTGCCCCAATCGCTACGGAGCTCGCATCTGTTCGTAATCTGAAATCAATATTCAAATTTGGTAATCTAAGAATAGGGTGACTTAAAAAATAAGATAACACTTTTGTAAATGCAGGTCTTAAGCAATTGCTGTGTACAATTTTGTTAGGTTTTTTCTTTGTTAGTAAATTAGTGAAACATTCGGTCAAAATGGCAAAATTTGGTATAAATTGTCTATAGTAATTCAAAAGACCTAATACACTTCGCAATTCTTTCTTGGTTGTCGGAAGTGACAATTTCAGAATTCTTGATACGATGTTATCGTCAGTTGCGACAAAGCAATTGGAGATCTTATAGCCCAAAAATGATATTTCTTGGTCGGCTATGTCGACTTTAGATGGTGTGACTGTCAGTCCGTGCTGTCTGATACGGTCAAATGTCTACTGTAATGTTGTCATATGATCTGTCATATTGCTTGTATATACACATATGTCGTCCATGTATGAAATAATATTAGTTATGTCCGTCAGAAGAAGTCTCGTCATCCGTACAAAAGTTGCTGGGGCATTTACTAGCCAGAATGAAAGCTTGCACCATTCGTATAGTCCCCAGGGCGTGGCAAATGCTATCAGATGTATGCTGTCACAATGTATCGGTATTTGCCAATAACCTTTTGTCATGTCCAGTTTTGTAAAGTAACGTGCGTCTGTCAGTTCAGTCAATATGTCTTCACAGTTGCTCATTGGTTCTAAATCCAACTGTGTGATGTTGTTTAATCTGCGATAGTCAATACAGAGTCTTATCGTGTCGTCCTTTTTTTCACAATCACGATCGGTGAAAAAAAAAATGTGATTGTGACCGTCTAATAATGTTGTTCTTCTCTAAGTCTATGATTTCCTGATGAAGTTTGTCCTTGTAATGTATGGGAATGGAATATGGTCTGCATTTTATGGGTGCGTCAGATGTTAGAATAATGTAGTGATGCACTAGGTCTGTCTGTCCTGGCTGATTGGAGAAGATGCTGCTGCATTCCTGTATCAGTTGTCTGCAACTGTCGGTCTCTGTCGCAGTAAGTTTAGGATTTATTCTGATGTCTTGCAGATTGTCTGTCGTGCCAAGTGATGGGGTAGGTATTTCGTCGGTCTCGTCGTCGTATGGGTGGTCCAGTATCGTTGTGCTTGCTACTGTTTCGTCTCGGTCCTCATCTCTGTTGTAGTATGGTTTGAGCATGTTTATGTGAAATATTTTATGTTTGTCTTTGATTGCAATCTCATAGTCTACAGGCGAGATCTGTCTTAGAACTTTGAAAGGTCCTTGCCATGAGTCTGTTAGTGCCAAAGACTAGAGTATAGAGGAGGAAGACCACCCTGAATGAGTGGTCTACCTCCAGTAGATTAACGGTAACTCAGTGCCCCTACATGGGGGCAGGGTAGGTGATAGGGAGGGGAACTATTAACTAGTTCTCTCATGAGACACGGAGATGTCAACCACAGAGAGTAAGCACTCTGGTCACGGCAGAATCACGCCTACGGGATAGCCACGGATAAGTGGATTGCCACTCAAGAGTAAACGGCTACTCTAAGCGTGCTGAGTTTGGCAGCACGCAAAAAGCCGAAGGACGCACAAGGTCCTTCCGCGGGCTGTGTAGCCACGCGTGTAGAATAGTCAGACGGGGACTGACTTTCATAGTGAGCGCATTGATTAGTGTCGATGCGCGTTCCTTAGCCAAGTAGATAGAGTTAGCTGTAGGGATAGGATATGACTGGATAGGGAATTCTGTGTCTTTATGTGTGATTTAATAGCGACCATTTTTGTGCAGTAATCTATACGACAAAACCAGGGCCAGAATTCAGGCTCATTTTTATTGGCCGGGTTTTTGTAACGACATAAAACTATTTTGTCGTTCATGTAATGTCTGTCAACAACTAGTACGTAAGGGTAAACATCCTACAGCTGAAGTGCAGCCTTCAACACTGGCCTCTAGGCCATTTGAGAGTGTGGCGGTCGATATTGTTGGACCCCAAAACCAGGTGTCCAGCAAAGGAAATCGCTTCATTTTAACGATGGTGGACCTATGTTCAAGGTGGGTTGAGGCAGTAGCTTTGAAATACATCACCTCCAAAGACGTTGCCAATGTTTTTCTACACTTGTTTTCACGATTCGGATTCCCTCGTAACATCTTATCCGACCGTGGAACCCAATTCATATCGGCTGCAACGCAAGCCCTTACTAAAATGTTAGGGATTAAACAACAGTTTACAACAGCGTATCATCCAGCCAGCAATGGAATCGTAGAAAAACTTAACGGAGATCTTAAACATATGCTGGCTAAGGTGACAGCAGAAAACCCAGCTGATTGGGATACACTGTTACCAACAGTGATGTTCGCCTATCGGGAGATTCCCCATTCAAGCACGGGTTTCTCACCGTTTGAATTAGTGTACGGGGCTAACCCACGTGGACCCCTAACAATTTATCATCAGGTAGTAACTAATTCCATTGGAATTCCAAACCCTAAAACACCTTATGAAATTGTAACAGAGACACGAGACAAGATTATGAAATCGTGTATCATAGCCAAGGCAGCTTTGGAGAGGAAGGGTCAAATCTACCGCCAGTACGCAAATAAAGGTGCGAGAACTATTAATCTTGAACCAGATCAAGACATACTGCTTTTACTTCCAGACAAACGAAATTTATTATTGACCTCATGGCAAGGGCCATTCAAGGTGGTACGTAAAATTTCAGATGTCGACTATGAAATATCAATAAACGGACACTTAAAGATATTTCATGTCAACATGTTGAAACCTTACTTTTCACGACAAGAGACAGAATTAGAGACAGACGAACACAATGCATCCACACCTATTGATGAGACGACGGACATACACAACGCAACTACACTAGTTAGCGAGACTGGCAAATCCGACGATATCCATACACCTAGTGAGTTTACAGAAAACGCACTTAGCACCACAACTGTACTGAATCAGGTAGACGACGACGGGATGGAACTACCTGTTCCAATTGTCGACAAGACTGCGACATTAGATTCTATACGAGTAGAACAGGGACTAGCAGACGAGCAACAACGACAGATAATAGAGTTAGTAACGGAATATAAGGACATATTTTCCGACATTCCAGGTAGGACGGACAGAATCGAACACTCCATCCTTCTTTCGGACTCTAAGCCTATCAAATGCAGGCCGTACTTTATCCCACTCAGCTATAGAGAAAGTCTAAATAAGGAAATTCTTAATTTAGAAGCTAGTGGGATCATTCAGAAATCTACATCTGAGTACTCCTTTCCAATCGTGCTTGTCAAGAAAAAAGATTCCACCATTCGTCTTTGTGTGGACTATAGAAAGCTCAATAATGTCACTAAGATCGACGCAGAACCAATTCCTTCCTGCGAAGATCTTATTCTGGACATGTCCACTTCCAAAATCTTCTCTAAACTAGACCTTACTAAGGGATATTGGCAGGTCCCTATGCAGACTGAATCTATACATCTTACTGCTTTCTCAACACCTTTAGGTCTTTACGAGTGGCGTTTTCTTCCTTTCGGACTTCGCAACGCTCCTGCCACTTTCGTACACTTAACTAGAGATTTACTTCATGGAGTGACGAATACAGTGACATATATAGATGATATTTGTGTCCATACAGATGACTGGACAACACACTTACTGAAACTCAGACATGTCTTCGATAGGTTGCGACTCTTCGGTCTCACGGTCAAACCGAGCAAAGTCGAATTGGGCTTACAAGAAATTGATTTTTTGGGTCATGTCATTTCACAAGGACAACTAAAAACTGACAATAGAATTATTACTAAAATTATGAACCTGACCATGCCTACAACGAAAAAGCAGGTCAGGAGTCTTTTGGGTTTAGTAAATTACTATAGTAAGTTCATACCGAACTTAGCTGAAATTACAAGTGTATTTTCAAATGTGTTAAAAGCATCAGTCACATTAGATGTCAAAGATGCATTATTAATTTCTGCATTGTCAAAATTGAAAATTCTATTTAGTAATGTACCAATCCTCCGTTTGCCTAATCCTAGGCTCATTTATTATCTTAGGACAGATGCCAGGAGGATTTCCATCGCTGCAGTACTAGGCCAGTTTTATGATGGCATCTTCCATCCAATTTGCTACGTGAGCCGCAAGATCACACCTACTGAGTCCAGATATTCCATATCAGAGTTGGAAGCCCTAAGCGTCATCTATGCGGTGAGGAAGTTGCATCGATTTCTGGCGGGTGTTCACTTTGTGGTCCAGACTGACAACTCCCCGATCACGGTCATACAAAGTGGAGTATATCGCAACGACCGCATCTACAGGTGGTCATTGATATTACAGAATTATACTTTTAGTATAGAACATATTAAGGGTAGGGATAACATTCTGGCAGATACCCTGAGTCGACCATCTGAGGTAGAAATACCTGATATTCCACATGAGTAGTTAGTATAAGAAAGGTTAATTAGTACTCTTATAGGATCCTGTGTAAAATATCCTATTTATTACATAGACATGATTTTCAGGACTGTACTAAGAACATTGAACTACCATGTGTCCGTAGACAGCAAAATAAGAACTATGCTCCAGGAACAAGTGTATCACCGTGTGTACATAGACAGCTCGTTACTTACTATGCTCCATTTGTGTTCCGGTGAATCACCTGTGTTAATCATGGAAGAACAGTGTCAGAACATTGCATAAATAACAGACACGAATTTACGGGTCTACGTCACGTGCGGAATCTACGAGCGAAATAAGACCCATAGGACACAAGTATGACTGTGTAATGTATTTAGTATACCCAGGATAATTATGTATATATAAACTATGCCAACGAAAACAATTTCTGAACACTATGGCAACCAATAACCTGAGGTAAATAGATACCATGTATATATACCTAATATTGTGATATTTATTATAACAGTTTTAATATAGTGATAAATTATAGTTAGATTAGTTACTTTAAGATAGAGTAGATTAGATTTAGAGAATATAAATAGATTTTTTTTTGTAGTATTAATAAATCATTAATTTACCCACTTACGTAGGATAAAATTAGATTAGGACAGTATTTACACTTAATAATAACTAATTAAAAAACCAGGATAGAAAGTTTAGATAAGACCAAGATTATTTAGTGTAGATAGGAATAACACCATTTAGTTCATTTCATTTCACTTTATGTCATTCCATCTTAATGAAAACTTCAACAACATCATCATTTAATATTAAATGTAGTTTACACCTTATAGGATAAAAGTATACAAATAACATACATTATTTACACCATTTAGAATAAATATATCAATCATATATATTTTTGCATTAAAACATTATTTAGAAGTTTGTTACATTTCACATCACCCATTTCAGAAAGGTACATAACTCATCTCACATCATTTTCATTTTTTTATATAGTTACATTACTTCCCTTAAATTAGATTGATTTTGTACAACAAGTTTGAATATATAGATATAGAATTAGTATTAGTATGTCATTAGAATATAGAGTTAGTAATATCAGGGTACAATTCTATCAACCCTATTTCATCCATGTACATATTTTGTAAATACATGACTCGTGCAGTAAGTTAGGCACAGTCATTAAGCTCAACTTTTTCAAACTGAGCCAAACTTGTACAGTGTCACTTCAAGGTGTTTAAACAGTGCGAGCATAAAAGATGTGTGACAGAAGGGTGAAAGTGAGAGAAAATGGAAAATATACAAGAGAGAATGAGGACAGCCAGCGGATTTTTTCTGCCGCTCAACGCGACTTTTTTATTTTTTGTCTGCGTCAAGCGTTTGCTTTCGATAATGAAAATGTATTGTCTTCAATGTGGTGTGTATAGTTTAGTGTAGTTTAGTATAGATCTTAGATAAAGTATTTTAAGTCTCATAAGACGGAAACGTGGCCACGAATTAGTGTTATACACTTGTTTGTGGCCACATTTAACCGAATTATGGCACTTGAAAACTAACTTACATACATATTATAGATAGACACATATGGTAGAAATTAAAGTAGATTAATAGTTACATGAAAACACACAAACAACCAGGAAAACAAACAGGTAAATTACATACATTTTTTAAAACAAAGAGGGATAACTCCGGGTCAGGGGACACAATAGACAACGAAACACTATCTTAACAGTGGAAGATAACTTTACACGCGGAAGCGAGATAGGTAAAGCCTGTCGCACACAGCTTGTGTAAATGTTGTTTAATATTATATGGGGGACATGAAGCAATTCATGGGTTGACCCTAAGAAAGTCAACTTTGTATGGGTAGTGAGTTAATTTACTATTTGAGGGCAGGTCTTATAAGACAATGGTCCGGTTCAGACAAACCTCTAATTATATAATATTGCGATTGAGAAGAGGGCTCACGCCAACAAGACAAGTTTGTGGCGATCACCAGTAGCCAAGTAAAGTGAGACTACATTGTGATAATAGTCAGTAGGAGTCTATTTAGTTACCCAGAACCAGGTTATCAATAGTCTTTGACAAAATAAATTAGAGACACTAATTTTTTAGAAACCTCTTGCGTCACAACCATGAGTCAAAGTTTGTAACGCAACACAGGAGGGGAGGGTGTGTGTCAAAGACTAGAGTATAGAGGAGGAAGACCACCCTGAATGAGTGGTCTACCTCCAGTAGATTAACGGTAACTCAGTGCCCCTACATGGGGGCAGGGTAGTTGATAGGGAGGGGAACTATTAACTAGTTCTCTCATGAGACACGGAGATGTCAACCACAGAGAGTAAGCACTCTGGTCACGGCAGAATCACGCCTACGGGATAGCCACGGATAAGTGGATTGCCACTCAAGAGTAAACGGCTACTCTAAGCGTGCTGAGTTTGGCAGCACGCAAAAAGCCGAAGGACGCACAAGGTCCTTCCGCGGGCTGTGTAGCCACGCGTGTAGAATAGTCAGACGGGGACTGACTTTCATAGTGAGCGCATTGATTAGTGTTGATGCGCGTTCCTTAGCCAAGTAGATAGAGTTAGCTGTAGGGATAGGATATGACTGTATAGGGAATTCTGTGTCTTTATGTGTGATTTAATAGCGACCATTTGTGTGCAGTAATCTATTGTTAAAGAGCCAGTGACAATAAAATGCATCATCCATACCTCTCGTACGACTTGCAATATTTTTGTGTGGTACGGGAGAAGTTAATCCTGTAATGCCTGACGCATCGGTTGCTGACAGTTAGTAAATGTCTGTCGCTAGGTAACAGAAGTAATACGTCCTGTCCAGGTGTCAATGTTATCGTCTTGTTTCCTTTGTTTGCGTACTGTCGATAAATAGCACCTGATAGTTTCAGTGCTTCTTTAGCTAACACACAAGATTTCATTATCTTATCACGCAATGATGTTACATGCTCATATGATGATACTGGTTTATGTATGGTTACATTTTCAGTTAACATGGAATGGTACATTGATAATGGGCCGCGTGGTTTGGCACCATATACAAGTTCAAATGGTGAGAAACCTGTACTGGAATGAGGTACTTCGCGATATGCAAATAGTATGGCAGGCAAATAAGTATCCCAGTCTTCAGGGTGTTCGTGGGTAACTTTTGATAACATATGCTTAAGATCGCCATTAATCTTATCTATGATTCCCGTCGAGTGCGGGTGGTTCGGGCTGTTAAAGCATTGCTTTACCCCTAACATTCTCGTAAAGGCTTGGGTGGCTGCAGCTATGAACTGACTCCCCCGATCTGAAAGAATAGTGTCGGGAAAACCTACCCTAGAAAAAATATGGAAGAAAACTTCCATCACATCTTTGGCAGTTATGTTTTTAAGCGCAATCGCTTCTGGCCATCTGCTTGTCATGAAATGCCGCCTTAACATCCCAGAATATTTTCTCGGTCTCATAATTTGAGAGGCCAAATTGAGAAAGAATGAATTAATCGCGCTGCTCCACGGCTATCTAGTCGTGAGGTAAGATTATTCACAAAAAGCCTCTAGCCATGATGTAAGCTTGCAGATGGCAAGTAAAATGGACAGTGTAATTAAAACCGACCAGGCATGACACCTGATAAACATAGGTAGGAAATCGCCCAGGTGTGAACAACATTGACCCAGGGAGAGATAATAGCCCCAGGGCTGTAAACAAGCCCCGTCCACTTCTTACTGGCAGACTCAGGAATATGTGAAAACAGATCTGATAAGGCAATTAACACTGGGCCTGTAGACTTTGTACCAGACAGAGGGGAGTCTGCACTGTAGGAATGTGTGAAACATTTTATTAGAGCAAGACTGGAGGAATGAGAGTGATAGCAAGTTGCAGTTAGGATTGCAATTAACGTCAGGGGGAGATAAGAAGAATTTATGAATGGAATTCCTGGGAGATAAGTGTCTACTGCTAGGCTAGGTATAAAAACCCATACTAGACCTGTTCCATTTAGATTAAGTCTGACTTCAGAACAGGTAGGCAGCCAGCTCAATGTTTGTAGTCATATGTATGATTCTTATGTTGTTAGATTTCATTACAAGAATTATTTCTTAGTAACTAGTCAGTCTATATCGGACGTAGGTTATTTCAATAAATATCATTGTCTAAGTATACATGAGGTGTCTTGGTAGATGCTTGTCATTTCTTTGTACACTATCCTAGTTGCCTTTTGGTGTGTGCATTTGTTGTACAGAATATAGTCAACTGACTATTTATTTAATTCTTACAACAGCAGTAACTAAGTGGTGATTAAACCGGGCAGATCAGCAAATATGGCTGGTCTGTGTGGTCACTTCAATTAGACTTGTTGTATATCTCATTTTGTAGCTATACAATATTAGCACTCATTAATAATGCCTGATGCTATTATATTGAGTATCATTATATGTCCATCTTGAAGTAATATAATGTTTACGGATATGTTGGATGTATGTATGTGTAATTTCATATGAATATACGATTCTAGGAATGTGCTTCGTACATAGTCTTTTTGTGTATATACGTCTCATTTCGTATACATACAAACTAACTAGTGCATTATGCTATGATGTTAAAGTATCATAATATGTCTAGTTTAATCAATATGTTTATGTGTATTGGATGTTTGATATATTGATTTGTCATATGCAAACCTACCAATATGAAGTGTTATGCTATTGTCTGCGCATTGGCACATTGGCCAACGATTGTGTTGGAAGCAGAGGTGTAATGGTACAGACATTACCCACAATTGGTATAGGGTATATGGTGCTAAACCTTTTTCATCATATGGTGGAGGGTAATTCACGGAAGTCTGGTACAGATACTGGGCACGGCTTGTAAGCCCGGATGATCAGTCATTATTATAATACCATTACCGATCCTGTGAGCTGCTAAACCAACTTTGGACGGAGCGGCTGTACGACACAGAATTTCTGTATTAGCGACATGGACATGGGGCGGCGGAAATGTAATCATTACAGGCGTGTGAGACAATTGAAAAGCCCGTCCCCGAGTAAGACAGTAGGAGGGAGAAGGAGGATGGTGAACGCAGTAGAGCTGGAAGATAAACTTGGCCAGACTGGTCATTGTATATGTTTGTGTTATGATATGTTATACTTAAGATTGTGCTGATGTAGAACAAGATATAACACATTCTTGACTTTCTTTCAAGCTCTCACAAGGAGCACCTATGTTGTAGATCTCAAGGACGAGTGAAGACTAGGTCGTGTCAGGACTGACAGGATTGTCAGAATACCGGCAAGCTGTTTCTTTTTTGTTTCCACTGGAGAGTTGCTGATCTCTCACTGATCCAGACATGATTCAGAGTTACGTATTGTATATTAATCATTTCAACTTCATGATTACTGTAGTACAGAAACTCATACGCATCCATCATCGTCTGGAAAAACTTTACATGTGTAATATGATTAGTAAATAAATGTTGTAGTATTGTAACTCATAGTTCTCTCGTTATATATTAATTCCAATTGTGCATACGTGTTGTTGTGTACATTGGTGGGGGTTCACTTAGACACCAAGGAAGGGATCAGTCAGGGAGAAAAACCTGTACTGAGATAGTCGTCTATACTTATATATTTAGACTTAAACATTTATCTTAGCTAACCTTCTCTTTCCCTTTCCTTGGCGAATATTCAGCACAGTTCATTTCATTTTGTAACGAGCCACTTTGAGCTGTACGTTGGATATTCAGGGCTTAATCTATAGTTCAGCCATATAGTTTTTGTCCCTAGTCAGTTTCTGACTATTTGGGGTTGCTCGCCAGTGAAAAATACTTTCATCTAACCGGTGGGGCACCCCGACTTCTGACAGATTGAGGTCCAGTCCTCGATCCAGAACCAGGATTCTAGTAATCATAGTGATTCTACTAGACCCTAGACATACGATTTTAAAAGTTAACTCTTGTAATCTTCAGTCATCAAAATAGACTATCATCAGATGTAGCTAATTTTAGTTGAGGAGGTTACAGAGTATAGATATAACTTTTCAAAAGTGTATAACAGATAAGAACTTATGAGAAAACTACCTCATCTATCATTTATGGATAAGTATTTTAATTCTTATCAGTTAGTGTATCATTCATCATTTAATGATAACTGATCACTTTAATCATAATTACATTGATGTGTTTGATGATTTAACTGCTTGACTGATTTGCCATTTTATGCTTACTTATGCCATTTTCATTATGACATGTATGCAGTGCATTTTAATATTTATTTAGGTAAATAATAGTATTGATTACTGTGTAGTATATCTCTCACACTTACTTCACTGCGGTCGCCAGAAACTACTTGAATATTACTTTCAGTTGTCTTTCATTGCTGAGGCTAAACTCTACACATTGGTTTAGGTTCTGCTGTCATTGGTTCACTCTTGTCTTTCTAGCTTAGCTCTGATTTTTGATAGATACATAGGAGCTTACCTGAATTTAGCCATTAGCAAATATGGACTCACCTTCCCAGGATCTAGATTATCTGAAGGCGCGAACAGATTACTTAGAGTCCACTAGAAGGTTAGGCATAATAGAGGGCTTAACAGGAGAACAGTTAGAAATATACATCAGAGACGAGATGAAAGAGTGGGACATGGCGGAGGAACAGATGAATAAAACAATTGATGAGTTATTTGAAGCAAAAGAGCGTAGCAAAACTGAAGAAGCGGAGATTAAGAAAAAGCATATGGAAGGAGTCAATGCAGAGAAGCTAACCTTTCTAGTGGAACATATGGTAGGAGATATGGATGCTCACCCAACCAGGAAGAAAGGGACATCTTTGCCAACCACCGCGGAATCAGAGTTAGTGGACCGGGAACTACAGGTTCTCATTCGACCCAGTCCTAAACGGAAAAGAGGGAAGAAGAAACGTGCCAAAGGCACTTCAAGCAGTCACAAGCGTGATAACTGTTTGTCCCACGGAAATTGTGGTCTCACTGGTTCGCCAGTATAGGACCTTCAGGGAAACCACTTAACTTCTACGAGGAATAAATCTCGAGAGAAAGAGGAACTGAAGACAACCTTTGAGGAGGTCGCAGGCGGAGACCTAGCCGATTCTCACATTCCCTTCTGTTCACAGAATCACGAAGTGGAATTACATCTGACTGAAATAGGGAGTAAGGAAGAAACGGAATCACAGGTGAATTTCAGTACTGCAATGCGGGAAGAATCACTAATTATCAGTTCAGATAATTTAACTGGTCCGCCAGTACAAGACTCCCAGGAATCTCATTTTACTTCAACGAGGGGTGAAACTCAAGAAGAAGAGGACCTGAGGACATCTTTTAAAGAGGTCAGAGATGGAGAGGTAACCGACCTTATTATTCCCTTCAGCTTAGGCAAGCAAGACGTGGGATTAAATTTGACTGACAGTGGGATGAAGGACGATCCGGAACCCCTTGTGATCTTTGAGGCTGCAGCTCAGGAAAAGACACTAGATCTCAGTTCAAATCATTTACCTATTGTGATGGATTGCTTAGACAGCCCCACCACAGGATTTACCTCAACTGGACTTAGCCCATGAAAGCACGACCAGAGAGGAACATCCAGACAAGGAAAGACATTCACCAAACGCCACACAGCAGGGACTATAAGAAGAATGTGGACAGACATGATCACCAACGCAGACAACAGCAGTACTATAAGAAGAATGTGGACAGACATGATCACCAACGCCACACTCAGCAGGAAGACTATAAGAAGAATGTGGACAGACATGATCACCAACGCCACACAGCAGGGACTATAAGAAGAATGTGGACAGACATGATCACCAACGCCACACAGCCGGGACTATAAGTAAGAATGTGGACAGACATGATCACAACGCCACACAGCAGGGACTATAAGAGAATGTGGACAGACATGATCACCAACGCCCACACAGCAGGACTATGAAGAATGTGGACAGACATGATCACCAACGCCACACAGCAGGGACTATAAGAAGAAGTGGACAGTCACATGATCACCAACGCCACACAGCAGGGACTATAGAAGAATGTGGACAGATATGATCACCAACGCCACACAGCAGGGACTATAAGAAGAAGCAGAAAAACTTGTTTATTGGAAATCGTGTTTGTACAACCTATTGCCATCTGTGTGGTTTGGGGCACACTTAAAGTGTTTAAACAATCGGGGTCTCTGGCATCGCATTATAACTTTCAGCTTTTGTATTGCCTGATGTGTCCTCTATCTTCTACTCAGCTAGAGAAAAAAAAATCTATAATCTGTTCAGTGCAAAGTTTGTGACATGCCTTCTTTCTTGGACATCCGCACTCATACAATATATTCAGAACATTATAGGGTGTGGCGGGCTCTGGCGGCCATGCCACTTCCCCTTCAAGAGAAAGTTTTGACTGACATCAAACGTGGATTAAAATAAAAAATTAAACATTACTATTTTAACTACAAGGAAAGTGGTGTAAGCTCGTTTATATTTGTACAATACGTTACAAGCAGATGTGCAGCATTCTATCAATTTTACTTATATTCAAACAGTTTTATCTATAATCTGATCGCAGATTTTAAGAAATCAAAGTATTTCCAACTATAACATGATGCTTTGAAAATGAAATATTTAGGCTCTATAGAACCAAACATCTATAAAAGAGAAGGTTGCCTCCCTTTGAATAAATCACAACGTTGTTGGTATGCTTGCCTTCAAAGACAGCGGTCCGGTTTTTCTGTGGCCGACCCTGCCTAATTAAATAAGTACCAATATTTATTTAGAATAATCTGGAAATTATGTGGGAGTTGAGAGAGTTGATCCCTAAAGGATAGGCTTCTATCAAAGGTGATTCCCATGTACTGCAATCTGCTTTCTTCTACCTTTCATCATTTTCTACAATTTATCGAGAGGTTTGGGAGAGCTTTAACAATCCTATTGTCCAGTGAGCAACACAAGACATTTGGGGGTCTGAGTTGGAACTTAATAATGTATATTAGTTAGTTAGTCTTTCCTTCTTCTTAGTTAGTTAGTCTTTTTTCTTAAGCCCAAGGCGGCTCATAGGGAAGAAGTCATGGCTCTCCATGCCTGTCGATTCGCTGCTACCTGTTATAGATCTTGGATGTTTACTTTGCCGTTGAATGAGCATTCTCTGATGATGGTTCTACGCAGGGTCTCTAATGTATATGCCGCGGATGATTCTTTTGGTATAAAGGAACGACGGGACTAGCTTAAAGAGTTGGAGGAGATCCCAGGCAGTAGGCTGCTCATTTGTCGGTGACTTTAATGTACGAAACAGAGAGTGGGACAATATTGGAGAAACCCGACAGGGAAATGCTCTTGCAGAAGCCATAGCGGATTCAAAAGAAGTCTGCATAAACGATGGGAGGTCAACGAGAATGGGGATGCGGCCTGGTGATGTGGACACGACTATTAACCTGGCATTTGTTACCAAATCTGCAATATTGGATGTAAAATGGACTGTCCTTGGTGATCATGGAAATGACCATCTACCCTGTTCAGTATTGATTTCAAAGTCCAACAAGACTAAGCCTGTGAGAGCACCTAAGCACTTTATATATTCGAGGTAAAACACCCTATTGGACTACTCAGACAGAGGGCATGCAGTGTCACTAGCAAACCTACTTATGTGCAGCCTCCATGGTGGACCTCCGAGGTAGAACGGGCATGGGAATCCAAGAGAGCGACAGTTAAACAGGTATAGAAAGTGCGGCGGACACCCCAAAGCTCACAAGAGGAAATGGAGAAAGCTTGGCAAGAAAAGACAGATCAGCTGGAGGTAATCAAGCCCTGTGCAACAGGGACCAAAAGAGCGAAATAGGAACACTTTGTGAATGAGACTGGAGGAGATACAACACTCTGATTCATGTAAGCTCGTTAATATTTGTACAATACGTTACAAGCAGATGTGCAGCATTCTATCAATATATTCAAAACATTATAGGGTTTGGCGGGCTCTGGCGGCCATTTTTTTTTTTTGGAATATCATTTCCAAGACATCGCTGTCAACACCAGCATCTTTCAGCTCTATGTTGATTTCTTGGCAAGATTAGGCTCAGTAGTTTTTTGCCATTGCTTTCTGAGCGGCCGGCTCACATACCCCGTAAGTTACCGATGTGATTCGAACCACTTCTGTTTCTCACCGTCATCACATTACCCACGAGAGTATACGAGATTACGGAGAAAAGTCTGCCACTTCCCCTTCTAGAGAAACTCGTTTTCTAAAGCCATCATTAAATGTAAACATTATAATTTTAACTACAGGGAAAGTGACGAATGCTCGTTAATATAATATGAGCTGGAACTTAATAAATGTATGTGCCGCGCTTGATTCTTTTGTTACAAAGAAACGACGGGACCAGCTTATGGAGCTGGAGGCCATCCCAGACAGTAGGCTGCTCAATGTACGATGTGGCGACTTTAATGTACGAAACAGAGACTGGGACAATACCGGGGAAAACCGACAGTCGCCTCTTAGTCGCCTCTTACGACATGCGTGGTAGGCTACAGTGTTGCTATTCTTTGCTTCCCTTCTGGGCCCCGGCAACACACGGGAGCCCTCTGCCAAACATCTCAAGGTATTATACTGGCAGTAAATGACAGTAAATGACAGTTTCCCATTGTTCACTGACGTCTTGAAATAATATTTCCATATCGGACAATGCATCGAATCTGTTCTTTACCTCTTTGTTGAATTTATTTTTTTATCTCCCTCACACTCCAGTGCCTGTAGATCAAATTTTGTGCTTCTTGGTGAATATTTGACTTTCTTTAATTTTATATGTAAATTGCTTAAGACTAATCTATGGTCGCTGTAGCAGTCTGCGCTTGGTATAGTTTTTGCGACTGTTAAGGTATTTCATGGATGCATGGATGTATTGTTGGTTGGATAGGAATGTAAGTAGGAATGTAGGTAGGTACATACGTAGATAGGTATGCGAGTGGTTAGACAACTAGGTAGGTATGCATGTAGGTATGAACACCATAGTACAGACAAGCAAATTAGCCGATTGGTGGGTATTACCATTGGGTTGAAATGAAAACGTTATAGGGTTTGGCTGGCTCTGGCGGCCATTTTTTTTTTTTTTTTTTGAATATCTTTTCCAGGACATCGCTGTCAACACCAACATCTTTCAGCTGTATGTTGATTTCTTGGAAAGATTAGGCTCAGTAGTTTTTTGCCATTGCTTTCTGAGCGGCCGGCTCACATACCCCGTAAGTTACCGATGTGATTCGAACCACTGCTGTTTCTCACCGTCATCACATTACCCACGAGAGTATACGAGATTACGGAGAAAAGTCTGCCACTTCCCCTTGTAGAGAAACTCGTTTTCTAAAGCCATCATTAAATGTAAACATTACAATTTTAACTACAGGGAAAGTGACGAATGCTCGTTAATGTAATATGAGCTGGAACTTAATAAATGTATGTGCCGCGCTTGATTCTTTTGTTACAAAGAAACGACGGGACCAGCTTATGGAGCTGGAGGCCATCCCAGACAGTAGGCTGCTCAATGTACAATGTGGCGACTTTAATGTACGAAACAGAGACTGGGACAATACCGGGGAAAACCGACAGACAGACAGACAGACAGACAGACAGACAGACAGACAGACAGACAGACAGACAGACAGACAGACAGACAGAGAATGCTGAACAGTTTGAGATCATGGCAATGAGGAAAGTCGGTTGATTCTTTTGTTACAATCGACCGACCGACACCCACCACCGACCGACCGACCGACCGACCGACCGACGACCGACCGACCGATAGATAGATAGATAGATAGATAGATAGATAGATAGGAAGGTAGGTCGGTCGGTAGTTAGGTACATAGATAGATGGGAAGGTAGGTCAGTAGTTAGGTAGATAGATAGATAGATAGATAGATAGATAGATAGATAGATAGATAGATAGATAGATAGATAGATAGATAGATAGATAGAAAGTGATCTTTCTCATTATTACTTCGTGTGACAAGGTTGATTATGATACATTGACAGATAGAAGTGGTTGTGGTTGTCTAGTGGTATATCTGTGTGAATACTCTGTAGATTTCTTTCTGCACAGCTATAACAACTGGAAAAACACAATGTTTTGCGAACATTCTTTATTAATGACACAGGTATACGATGAAACACACATGATAAAATGTCCAGGCACTGTCTCACCATAGATACATGTACACACATAATTACTGATAGTGTTTGGCAGCAGTTATCTACTAAGCCTAAGGCTGACTCTACTCGACTGTCCGTTAAGTCCCCTGACTTAGCTCAAACTCAACACTACTAGGTCAGACCTCCGCTGTCTGGCTCAAAACTCCACTATATCCTCATTAGCTTGACTGGTGTCTCACACACCTCATGCCCAAGACTCAATACTCCGAGCTCAGACCTCCACTATCTGGCTCACAACTCAACTATATCCTCACTAGCTTGGCTGGTGTCTCACACACCTCAGCCCAAGAATCAATACTCCGAGCTCAGACCTCCACTGTCTGGCTCACATCTCCACTATATCCTCACTAGCTTGGCTGGTGTCTCTCACACCTCAGCCCAAGACTCAATACTCCGAGCTCAGACCTCCACTGTCTGGCTCAAAACTCTACTCCCCCTCATTTTCCAGACTTGCGTATTTATTCATTCTTGCCAGCCCTCCCAGGAGTGCCCTTTAACCCCGTGATCACACTTATCAGTTCCCATGAAAATTACATTTAGAATCTTCCTTGTTTCTAGGTTTTCCTGTCACATATACGCATCTCACATTACTGAACTATTCCGTTGATTTCTATGCATACCTGACTTCGAATGACATCTACTGTGATATATCTTAACCACCTGTTTAGGGGCTTGTCCCATCTGGGGACAATTTATGTGATGCATACGTGTATTTACCCAACACTTAGTCTGGTGTTACCCTAGTTTGTAGCCGGTTGTTATCTACCCTCCTGACCTCACATCTGCAAATTGATTTTCTGACCCAATTACTCTTTCTAGTCTAATCAGATTCCCAGCCAGGTCATTCGCTCCAGTCGGGTGCAAACGTTCGTTACACTTCGCTATATAGGGAGAAGAGATCGGGTGACAAGACACATCCCTGTCATACTCCTAGCGTTATCTGTTCGTAACTACTCTCTTTATATCCCATTGTAATTGCTGCTACTCGGTTCCAGTATATATTCTTTAATATTCTCAAATCTTTGCCATCAATGTTGGTATCTTCCAACATTTTAATCAGCTCATCGTATGTGAGTGTGTTTGTGTATGTGTGTGTGTATGTATTGCATTTTTCGTATCAAGTATTTAGCCTGTTCATTCTCCATAGCGAAGATGTTACGGGCGCAGTTTTTAATCTCACATATCTGTGGCTATGGGCTTGCGAACGCGGTTTGTGAGCCCGTATACCCGGCTACGAAACACAGCGGTGCTGGTTTTTTCGAAAAAGGTATAGGAGCCAGTCGTTCAGAAAGCAATGGAAAACTACTGAACGTAAAATTTGCCCAGGAATCACGAACAGCGGAAATGCTGGGGTTGACCGCTACGTCCTGTGACGGACATGCAACTTAATTAATAAAATCTGCATTCGAAACATAGCTGCGGGCGATTTGACAGCAGATCGCCTTGCATTGTTTATTTTAACGAACTGATATCGGTGCTGTTCGTTCAGAAAGCAATGGCAAACTACTAAAGGTAAACTTGTAAAAATATCACAAACACCAAAACAATGCTGGGGTTTGACTGCGACGTCCTAAATATGATATGCAACTAACTTTCTTTTCATAAATTTGGCCTGTAAAACAAGCCGGAAAAAAATTTCTTAAGAGCATCAAATAGCCATATTGTCAATAAGAGGATAAAACCAAGGAATGTTATATCGAAGAGAAATAGAAATATGCATTAGGAAATTCTCACTTGAATATTACTTTCAGTTGTCTTTCATTGCTGAGGCTAAACTCTACACATTGGTTTAGGTTCTGCTGTCATTGGTTCACTCTTGTCTTTCTAGCTTAGCTCTGATTTTTGATAGATACATAGGAGCTTACCTGAATTTAGCCATTAGCAAATATGGACTCACCTTCCCAGGATCTAGATTATCTGAAGGCGCGAACAGATTACTTAGAGTCCACGAGAAGGTTAGGCATAATAGAGGGCTTAACAGGAGAACAGTTAGAAATATACATCAGAGACGAGATGAAAGAGTGGGACATGGCGGAGGAACAGATGAATAAAACAATTGATGAGTTATTTGAAGCAAAAGAGCGTAGCAAAACTGAAGAAGCGGAGATTAAGAAAAAGCATATGGAAGGAGTCAATGCAGAGAAGCTAACCTTTCTAGTGGAACATATGGTAGGAGATATGGATGCTCACCCAACCAGGAAGGAAGGGACATCTTTGCCAACCACCGCGGAATCAGAGTTAGTGGACCGGGAACTACAGGTTCTCATTCGACCCAGTCCTAAACGGAAAAGAGGGAAGAAGAAACGTGCCAAAGGCACTTCAAGCAGTCACAAACGTGATAACTGTTTGTACCACGGAAATTGTGGTCTCACTGGTTCGCCAGTACAGGACCTTCAGGGAAACCACTTAACTTCTACGAGGAATGAATCTCGAGAGAAAGAGGAACTGAAGACAACCTTTGAGGAGGTCGCAGGCGGAGACCTAGCCGATTCTCACATTCCCTTCTGTTCACAGAATCACGAAGTGGAATTACATCTGACTGAAATAGGGAGTAAGGAAGAAACGGAATCACAGGTGAATTTCAGTACTGCAACTGCGGGAAGAATCACTAATTATCAGTTCAGATAATTTAACTGGTCCGCCAGTACAAGACTCCCAGGAATCTCATTTTACTTCAACGAGGGGTGAAACTCAAGAAGAAGAGGACCTGAGGACATCTTTTAAAGAGGTCAGAGAATGGAGAGGTAACCGACCTTATTATTCCCTTCAGCTTAGGCAAGCAAGACGTGGGATTAAATTTGACTGACAGTGGGATGAAGGACGATCCGGAACCCCTTGTGATCTTTGAGGCTGCAGCTCAGGAAAAGACACTAGATCTCAGTTCAAATCATTTACCTATTGTGATGGATTGCTTAGACAGCCCACCACAGGATTTACCTCAACTGGACTTAGCCCATGAAAGCACGACCAGAGAGGAACATCCAGACAAGGAAACATTTCCAGTTGTTATCACGGAGTATACCAGTGCGGAGACTCAGGAAACACAGGGAATTGTTAGGAGCCAGAATAAGGACTCTGATATTGTGCAGACAACATTGTCTGTAGTTGCTAAAGAAGAAAATTCTTTGCACAAGATGGAGGAAGAAACGCCTATCATCTCATTAGCTGAAGTTATCAGGGAATTCCAGCAACAGGGACCTGAAGTAACAGAAGTCAAGAGTGGTTTGGAATCAACACTCTTAGGAATCAATCTACCCTTCAGTCAGGTCGATTTGATAGGAGTAGATCAGCTATTTGTGGATACTTTATTCAAAAGTAACACCACTTTATCGCCCTGGAGTAACTATGTTATTTCTCAAGGCAGGACAACTTGGCACACTAAATTTCCAATTTCTAGCACGGTTTGTACAAGAAACTCTAATGCAGAGAAACTCAGCCCATTAACTACTTCATTGTGTTTACCCTTTTTGACAAGCTTTTCGCAGATGTCACAAGTTCTGCAATATTTCTTGGTTTCACTGCAGAATTTAGGCCAGTAGAATTGAGTAAGTAGCCTAGCCCTAGTTTTTGCGTAAGCCATATGCCCTGCAAAGGGTATGTCATGAGCAAGATGTAATGCCTGTTTACGGTGTTCTGTTGGTAGCACCGTTTGCTCAGTGATGTTGGTACCTCTGGTGTAGAACCGTGTGAGGATACCCCTTTTTAGAGCAAAATGCCATTTGGCATTTTTGGTTACTTTTGGCTTTTGGCCTATTAAGTTAAAATACTTGTGCAGAGATGAATCGGCCTTTTGGGATGTTATAAATTTTTCCCTCATGGTTTCAGGAGGTACTATAACTGGGTGTAACATTTGTAAGGCTTATGTTTGATTGATTTCATCTTGCACCTTTGCAGTAGATCTCGTTACTGTGTTAGTAATTTCAATAACATTGCAAGGTGTTACATTCAAATCATTATACTCATGTGATGAAGTTAATGAGTTTGCAAACATACATTCATTCAATGGTGATAATACATTGTCAATAGTGAAATCAGATGACGATGATATCGTATTATCAACAATACATGTGACAGTAGATGTTATGCTATCATGTGGCATATCATTTACCTCAGGAAGGTTACCAACAACAATGTCGTAACAAGGGTTGGATAATGCTGCACATTTAACCTTTCCTGTAAGAAATGGTGTATCAATGTATGCCCATGCAAGCGGGTATTTCTCGATGTTACCTGAGAAAGTTCTGCATGTAACATGTTTGCCTGTATAATTTGATGGTAAAATAAAGTCTCTTCTTAGACCAATAAGAGTACATCCACTATCCCGTAAAACGGTGGCAGCTCTGCCATTAACAAACCCATTGTGGATGTTTAATTTACCTTTGAAGTTAATTACCAGATTAGCTTCTTCACTGGTAATCGGTACTGAGTGGCCGCATTTTAATAGACCATTCTCATGAAAACGATCACAGATGGTACATTTATCAAGATGAAACACATCAATGGATTGTGCTGAATTCACAGGATGATCTTCTACCTGTTTCTCATCTGAGGAAGAGCTATCAAACAAGGCTGCATTCGCCTTTCTGGTCATTTGTTTGCCTCTACATGAATGGCGCCAGTGGCCATATGCTTTACAAAGGAAGCATTTTGTTAGTCGTTTATAGCTCTTTCTTTCCTTATCTTGCTTATCTATAAAGTTTTGCAAGTA
The DNA here is from genome assembly GCA_014155875.1 of Cepaea nemoralis. Classification (NCBI taxonomy): domain Eukaryota; kingdom Metazoa; phylum Mollusca; class Gastropoda; order Stylommatophora; family Helicidae; genus Cepaea; species Cepaea nemoralis. The sequence goes on from JACEFZ010022745.1 coordinate 396,771, forward strand.
TGTAAGGTAGCCTGGGTGTTTATCGCACATATCACTTTCATTGTGTGGAAGATGGAAATATCTGCATTGGTAAAATTTCTCAGCAGATTGTTTAAAGAGCTTTTGTTTACTGTAGGGACCTTACTTCATTCTGTCATAGTTAGCAGCTGCTACAAAGTCTATGTCAGTCACACCACTAGTAAAGCACTGCTTGTTGGCTGTGAAGTAAGCCGAACCTCGTTTCTCAATGTGTTGTACACTCTCACACCCGCATTCTTGTAAAAATTTAGAAAATGGTGGTGGTAGAGATGTAATAAATTTATCTCTAAGTATAAGATCTTTCAAGCTATCAAAACTGTCATTCACTTTGGCTGCTGAAAGCCACTTACAAAAAATATCCTGTACTACTGAGATGTAGTCAGAAAACGTTTGAGTAGGTTTTGGAGATAATTTCCTAAATTGTTCTCTGTAGCCTGCTTCATCTAACAGAAAATGAGACATAATTTTAGACTTAATATATTGGTAGTCTTTCGTAAGATCTTTGGGAATGGTCTCTATTACTTTCAGAGGTTCCCCTGAAAGACTTCTCATATATATTATATTCCATTCAGTCTCTAGGATCTGATGATGCTCCATTAAGCATTCAAAATTTTGGGTAAAGGCTGCAATGCAGTCGCCAGTGGTGAAATTTTTCACGATCCCTTGGTAATTTTTGTATTGGTTTTCTTTGTCTAGTCTTTCTGACTTTCTAGACTCTTTATCTGATGTTTCAGCTTCTAGCTGTTTAATTTTTAGCTGGATCTCCAGTTCTTCCCTCTTACTTTTGGCTAGAATTTCAGCTTTCTTTACTTCGGCATTGGCCGCTAACTCAGATTGTTTCAACGCAGTATCTGATTCTGCCTGTTTAGTTTTGGCGGCCAATTCAGCCTGTTTCATAGCGGCTTCTAATTCTGCCATTTTCAACTCTCTTTCGGCAGCTCTGTCTTCGCGTTCCCAAGCTTTTTCGTGTAATAGGAGATGCTCTGAATACTTTGCCTCACCCCATTTTGTCAACTAATCACCAGTTAAATTTAGTTTCAAACCAGATTCGATGAAATCATTCAATGTAGACATGATGAAATATGTCAAATACAATAAATATACGACAAACAGTATGGTGTTAGTAAATCAATTACAACAATTTGTATAATGCTGTTTCGATACAGCTTGTGCTTAAGCCTGCTTACCAAAAGTATCTAAGGAAAAAATGAATAATACTTAAGTGAGTCCGGAGAAAATGGCTGCTTGTTACTGCCCGGAAAAATGTGGACTTTACTAGCCAACGGTTATGGATGGTACAACAACCTGTAGCTTTGGAAGAAGAAAAATTAGGACACGTACGTCAACTAAGTTTTGTAGGTTTGTGTGTGCTGTCAAGTATGTTTGTTAGTCGTTCTGTCGTCCGTTCAACACAATCAATAACTTACTTTCCATGTTCAAAACTGTACACACCTTTAAGCTTACACTTATGGTTCAAACAAATTCAACAGAGTCGAGCAACTTTCGTTCACACTTTTATCTCAGTTGTTCAAAACCTGCGTTCGCACTTCACACGTTCAGTGCCTTTCCTCCATGCATCTTTACATTTGGTTCATAAACACGGACAATGCCACCACGTTCACACTTGTCATGATCTTGCATTCAGCAAGTACTCAGGCTCGTATTCGTAGACAAATGTGATACAAAAACACGGTCACAGAATGACTTGACGAGACACGATACAACTATAATTTCAAACACTTTATTCTCGCAGCTCTTTCATCACAACAATTACATACATCGCACAATTACAACAGCGATGTTACAATACACTCGATGAATATATATAAATACAATACAACTCACAATCCTACAACCCAGGCGCACGGTCTCCTATTCACACAGGCGTTCTATCGATACGCTTTCAGACACACAAGCGGAGCACCATTCAAACGTCCGTCCTGTACCACAAACCCCAGCCGTCTGAAGGTTAACCCTTGTGAGCACACGCTATTCGGAGTGGTGTCCCTTCGTGGCATACATTTTCCACGCTTACACCAACTGACCCTCTCTGTCACATCGTGGTTACTATTGCTCATAGTTTGAATCTGGCCGTAATAGCCAGGCGCCGTTAAAGACGACGCGGCATAACTTGGGGAGATTATGGCAAGATAGATAGATAGATAGATAGATAGATAGATAGATAGACAGACAGAGAGACAGACAGTCAGACAGACAGACAGACAGACGGACAGACAGACAGACAGACAGACAGACAGACAGGTAAGCAGTTAAATATTCAGACAACTAGGTAAATATGCATGTCGGTATGAACACCATAGGACAGACAAGAAAATAAGCCGATTGGTATGTATAACCAGGGGGTTGAAATGAAAACCTGAAAAGTGTGACAGACATTACAATAACCATGCCACTGTCTTGTATCCTGTCAATATTTTTCTTAAGCATGTCAGGGCGAACACTGTGACATTATACAGACAGTTGAAAGATGTCCGCCCATTTCATGACATCGACCAAAGAGGAACAGCGTTCTGTTATCCGTCTTTTGGTTAGTGATGGGGTGAAACCTATAGAAATTCATCGGCGATCAATCTGGGCCATTATGGACACGCGTCAGATAGCTGGTGGATTGGTTTGTTGGTTGTTTGGTTGGTTGGCTAGTTGGCTCGTTCGTTTGTTCATTAGTTAGTTAGTTAGTTGGTTGGTTGGTTGGTTGGTAGGTTTTTTGGTTGGTTGTTTAGTTGGTTGGTTGGTTGGTTAGTTAGTTAGTTAGTTACCATATCATCCTCATTGCACAAGGAACTGTAAATCGCAAAGAGAACTGGTTACTCATATCAGAAGAAGACAGTCCACATGTTTGGGGAGTATCTTGAGAAGGGGAAAGCTGGAGTATGTCGTTACAACAAGAAGGTTGGAGGGGAAGAGAGGCAGGGGGAGACAGAGAGAAAATGCTGAACAGTTTGAGATCATGGCAATGAGGAAATTAGGCATCAGAAATGATTGGAAGCATGAGAGACAGAAGAATGTGGACAGACATGATCACCAACGCCACACAGCAGGGACTATAAGAAGAATGTGGACAGACATGATCACCAACGCCACACAGCAGGGACTATAAGAAGAATGTGGACAGACATGATCACCAACGCCACACAGCAGGGACTATAAGAAGAATGTGGACAGACATGATCACCAACGCCACACAGCAGGGACTATAAGAAGAATGTGGACAGACATGATCACCAACGCCACACAGCAGGGACTATAAGAAGAATGTGGACAGACATGATCACCAACGCCACACAGCAGGGACTATAAGAAGAATGTGGACAGACATGATCACCAACGCCACACAGCAGGGACTATAAGAAGAATGTGGACAGACATGATCACCAACGCCACACAGCAGGGACTATAAGAAGAATGTGGACAGACATGATCACCAACGCCACACAGCAGGGACTATAAGAAGAATGTGGACAGACATGATCACCAACGCCACACAGCAGGGACTATAAGAAGAATGTGGACAGACATGATCACCAACGCCACACAGCAGGGACTATAAGAAGAATGTGGACAGATATGATCACCAACGCCACACAGCAGGGACTATAAGAAGAAGCAGAAAAACTTGTTTATTGGAAATCGTGTATGTACAACCTATTGCCATCTGTTGTGGTTTGGGGCACACTTAAAGTGTTTAAACAATCGGGGTCTCTGGCATCGCATTATAACTTTCAGCTTTTGTATTGCCTGATGTGTCCTCTATCTTCTACTCAGCTAGAGAAAAAAAAATCTATAATCTGTTCAGTGCAAAGTTTGTGACATGCCTTCTTTCTTGGACATCCGCACTCATACAATATATTCAGAACATTATAGGGTGTGGCGGGCTCTGGCGGCCATGCCACTTCCCCTTCAAGAGAAAGTTTTGACTGACATCAAACGTGGATTAAAATAAAAAATTAAACATTACTATTTTAACTACAAGGAAAGTGGTGTAAGCTCGTTTATATTTGTACAATACGTTACAAGCAGATGTGCAGCATTCTATCAATTTTACTTATATTCAAACAGTTTTATCTATAATCTGATCGCAGATTTTAAGAAATCAAAGTATTTCCAACTATAACATGATGCTTTGAAAATGAAATATTTAGGCTCTATAGAACCAAACATCTATAAAAGAGAAGGTTGCCTCCCTTTGAATAAATCACAACGTTGTTGGTATGCTTGCCTTCAAAGACAGCGGTCCGGTTTTTCTGTGGCCGACCCTGCCTAATTAAAATAAGTACCAATATTTATTTAGAATAATCTGGAAATTATGTGGGAGTTGAGAGAGTTGATCCCTAAAGGATAGGCTTCTATCAAAGGTGATTCCCAGGTACTGCAATCTGCTTTCTCTATTCATATTTCTACAATTTATCGAGAGGTTTGGGAGAGCTTTAACAATCCTATTGTCCAGTGAGCAACACAAGACATTTGGGGGTCTGAGTTGGAACTTAATAATGTATATTAGTTAGTTAGTCTTTCCTTCTTCTTAGTTAGTTAGTCTTTTTTCTTAAGCCCAAGGCGGCTCATAGGGAAGAAGTCATGGCTCTCCATGCCTGTCGATTCGCTGCTACCTGTTATAGATCTTGGATGTTTACTTTGCCGTTGAATGAGCATTCTCTGATGATGGTTCTACGCAGGGTCTCTAATGTATATGCCGCGGATGATTCTTTTGGTATAAAGGAACGACGGGACTAGCTTAAAGAGTTGGAGGAGATCCCAGGCAGTAGGCTGCTCATTTGTGGTGACTTTAATGTACGAAACAGAGAGTGGGACAATATTGGAGAAACCCGACAGGGAAATGCTCTTGCAGAAGCCATAGCGGATTCAAAAGAAGTCTGCATAAACGATGGGAGGTCAACGAGAATGGGGATGCGGCCTGGTGATGTGGACACGACTATTAACCTGGCATTTGTTACCAAATCTGCAATATTGGATGTAAAATGGACTGTCCTTGGTGATCATGGAAATGACCATCTACCCTGTTCAGTATTGATTTCAAAGTCCAACAAGACTAAGCCTGTGAGAGCACCTAAGCACTTTATATATTCGAGGTAAAACACCCTTATGGGACTACTCAGACAGAGGGCATGCAGTGTCACTAGCAAACCTACTTATGTGCAGCCTCCATGGTGGACCTCCGAGGTAGAACGGGCATGGGAATCCAAGAGAGCGACAGTTAAACAGGTATAGAAAGTGCGGCGGACACCCCAAAGCTCACAAGAGGAAATGGAGAAAGCTTGGCAAGAAAAGACAGATCAGCTGGAGGTAATCAAGCCCTGTGCAACAGGGACCAAAAGAGCGAAATAGGAACACTTTGTGAATGAGACTGGAGGAGATACAACACTCTGATTCATGTAAGCTCGTTAATATTTGTACAATACGTTACAAGCAGATGTGCAGCATTCTATCAATATATTCAAAACATTATAGGGTTTGGCGGGCTCTGGCGGCCATTTTTTTTTTTTTGGAATATCATTTCCAAGACATCGCTGTCAACACCAGCATCTTTCAGCTGTATGTTGATTTCTTGGCAAGATTAGGCTCAGTAGTTTTTTGCCATTGCTTTCTGAGCGGCCGGCTCACATACCCCGTAAGTTACCGATGTGATTCGAACCACTTCTGTTTCTCACCGTCATCACATTACCCACGAGAGTATACGAGATTACGGAGAAAAGTCTGCCACTTCCCCTTCTAGAGAAACTCGTTTTCTAAAGCCATCATTAAATGTAAACATTATAATTTTAACTACAGGGAAAGTGACGAATGCTCGTTAATATAATATGAGCTGGAACTTAATAAATGTATGTGCCGCGCTTGATTCTTTTGTTACAAAGAAACGACGGGACCAGCTTATGGAGCTGGAGGCCATCCCAGACAGTAGGCTGCTCAATGTACGATGTGGCGACTTTAATGTACGAAACAGAGACTGGGACAATACCGGGGAAAACCGACAGTCGCCTCTTAGTCGCCTCTTACGACATGCGTGGTAGGCTACAGTGTTGCTATTCTTTGCTTCCCTTCTGGGCCCCGGCAACACACGGGAGCCCTCTGCCAAACATCTCAAGGTATTATACTGGCAGTAAATGACAGTAAATGACAGTTTCCCATTGTTCACTGACGTCTTGAAATAATATTTCCATATCGGACAATGCATCGAATCTGTTCTTTACCTCTTTGTTGAATTTATTTTTTTATCTCCTCACACTCCAGTGCCTGTAGATCAAATTTTGTGCTTCTTGGTGAATATTTGACTTTCTTTAATTTTATATGTAAATTGCTTAAGACTAATCTATGGTCGCTGTAGCAGTCTGCGCTTGGTATAGTTTTTGCGACTGTTAAGGTATTTCATGGATGCATGGATGTATTGTTGGTTGGATAGGAATGTAAGTAGGAATGTAGGTAGGTACATACGTAGATAGGTATGCGAGTGGTTAGACAACTAGGTAGGTATGCATGTAGGTATGAACACCATAGTACAGACAAGCAAATTAGCCGATTGGTGGGTATTACCATTGGGTTGAAATGAAAACGTTATAGGGTTTGGCTGGCTCTGGCGGCCATTTTTTTTTTTTTTTTTGAATATCTTTTCCAGGACATCGCTGTCAACACCAACATCTTTCAGCTGTATGTTGATTTCTTGGAAAGATTAGGCTCAGTAGTTTTTTGCCATTGCTTTCTGAGCGGCCGGCTCACATACCCCGTAAGTTACCGATGTGATTCGAACCACTGCTGTTTCTCACCGTCATCACATTACCCACGAGAGTATACGAGATTACGGAGAAAAGTCTGCCACTTCCCCTTGCTAGAGAAACTCGTTTTCTAAAGCCATCATTAAATGTAAACATTACAATTTTAACTACAGGGAAAGTGACGAATGCTCGTTAATGTAATATGAGCTGGAACTTAATAAATGTATGTGCCGCGCTTGATTCTTTTGTTACAAAGAAACGACGGGACCAGCTTATGGAGCTGGAGGCCATCCCAGACAGTAGGCTGCTCAATGTACAATGTGGCGACTTTAATGTACGAAACAGAGACTGGGACAATACCGGGGAAAACCGACAGACAGACAGACAGACAGACAGACAGACAGACAGACAGACAGACAGACAGACAGACAGACAGACAGACAGACAGAGAATGCTGAACAGTTTGAGATCATGGCAATGAGGAAAGTCGGTTGATTCTTTTGTTACAATCGACCGACCGACACCCACCCACCGACCGACCGACCGACCGACCGACCGACCGACCGACCGATAGATAGATAGATAGATAGATAGATAGATAGATAGGAAGGTAGGTCGGTCGGTAGTTAGGTACATAGATAGATGGGAAGGTAGGTCAGTAGTTAGATAGATAGATAGATAGATAGATAGATAGATAGATAGATAGATAGATAGATAGATAGATAGATAGATAGATAGATAGATAGAAAGTGATCTTTCTCATTATTACTTCGTGTGACAAGGTTGATTATGATACATTGACAGATAGAAGTGGTTGTGGTTGTCTAGTGGTATATCTGTGTGAATACTCTGTAGATTTCTTTCTGCACAGCTATAACAACTGGAAAAACACAATGTTTTGCGAACATTCTTTATTAATGACACAGGTATACGATGAAACACACATGATAAAATGTCCAGGCACTGTCTCACCATAGATACATGTACACACATAATTACTGATAGTGTTTGGCAGCAGTTATCTACTAAGCCTAAGGCTGACTCTACTCGACTGTCCGTTAAGTCCCCTGACTTAGCTCAAACTCAACACTACTAGGTCAGACCTCCGCTGTCTGGCTCAAAACTCCACTATATCCTCATTAGCTTGACTGGTGTCTCACACACCTCAGCCCAAGACTCAATACTCCGAGCTCAGACCTCCACTATCTGGCTCACAACTCAACTATATCCTCACTAGCTTGGCTGGTGTCTCACACACCTCAGCCCAAGAATCAATACTCCGAGCTCAGACCTCCACTGTCTGGCTCACATCTCCACTATATCCTCACTAGCTTGGCTGGTGTCTCTCACACCTCAGCCCAAGACTCAATACTCCGAGCTCAGACCTCCACTGTCTGGCTCAAAACTCTACTCCCCCTCATTTTCCAGACTTGCGTATTTATTCATTCTTGCCAGCCCTCCCAGGGAGTGCCCTTTAACCCCGTGATCACACTTATCAGTTCCCATGAAAATTACATTTAGAATCTTCCTTGTTTCTAGGTTTTCCTGTCACATATACGCATCTCACATTACTGAACTATTCCGTTGATTTCTATGCATACCTGACTTCGAATGACATCTACTGTGATATATCTTAACCACCTGTTTAGGGGCTTGTCCCATCTGGGGACAATTTATGTGATGCATACGTGTATTTACCCAACACTTAGTCTGGTGTTACCCTAGTTTGTAGCCGGTTGTTATCTACCCTCCTGACCTCACATCTGCAAATTGATTTTCTGACCCAATTACTCTTTCTAGTCTAATCAGATTCCCAGCCAGGTCATTCGCTCCAGTCGGGTGCAAACGTTCGTTACACTTCGCTATATAGGGAGAAGAGATCGGGTGACAAGACACATCCCTGTCATACTCCTAGCGTTATCTGTTCGTAACTACTCTCTTTATATCCCATTGTAATTGCTGCTACTCGGTTCCAGTATATATTCTTTAATATTCTCAAATCTTTGCCATCAATGTTGGTATCTTCCAACATTTTAATCAGCTCATCGTATGTGAGTGTGTTTGTGTATGTGTGTGTGTATGTATTGCATTTTTCGTATCAAGTATTTAGCCTGTTCATTCTCCATAGCGAAGATGTTACGGGCGCAGTTTTTAATCTCACATATCTGTGGCTAAGGGCTTGCGAACGCGGTTTGTGAGCCCGTATACCCGGCTACGAAACACAGCGGTGCTGGTTTTTTCGAAAAAGGTATAGGAGCCAGTCGTTCAGAAAGCAATGGAAAACTACTGAACGTAAAATTTGCCCAGGAATCACGAACAGCGGAAATGCTGGGGTTGACCGCTACGTCCTGTGAAGGACATGCAACTTAATTAATAAAATCCGCATTCGAAACATAGCTGCGGGCGATTTGACAGCAGATCGCCTTGCATTGTTTATTTTAACGAACTGATATCGGTGCTGTTCGTTCAGAAAGCAATGGCAAACTACTAAAGGTAAACTTGTAAAAATATCACAAACACCAAAACAATGCTGGGGTTTGACTGCGACGTCCTAAATATGATATGCAACTAACTTTCTTTTCATAAATTTGGCCTGTAAAACAAGCCGGAAAAAAATTTCTTAAGAGCATCAAATAGCCATATTGTCAATAAGAGGATAAAACCAAGGAATGTTATATCGAAGAGAAATAGAAATATGCATTAGGAAATTCTCACTTGAATATTACTTTCAGTTGTCTTTCATTGCTGAGGCTAAACTCTACACATTGGTTTAGGTTCTGCTGTCATTGGTTCACTCTTGTCTTTCTAGCTTAGCTCTGATTTTTGATAGATACATAGGAGCTTACCTGAATTTAGCCATTAGCAAATATGGACTCACCTTCCCAGGATCTAGATTATCTGAAGGCGCGAACAGATTACTTAGAGTCCACGAGAAGGTTAGGCATAATAGAGGGCTTAACAGGAGAACAGTTAGAAATATACATCAGAGACGAGATGAAAGAGTGGGACATGGCGGAGGAACAGATGAATAAAACAATTGATGAGTTATTTGAAGCAAAAGAGCGTAGCAAAACTGAAGAAGCGGAGATTAAGAAAAAGCATATGGAAGGAGTCAATGCAGAGAAGCTAACCTTTCTAGTGGAACATATGGTAGGAGATATGGATGCTCACCCAACCAGGAAGGAAGGGACATCTTTGCCAACCACCGCGGAATCAGAGTTAGTGGACCGGGAACTACAGGTTCTCATTCGACCCAGTCCTAAACGGAAAAGAGGGAAGAAGAAACGTGCCAAAGGCACTTCAAGCAGTCACAAACGTGATAACTGTTTGTACCACGGAAATTGTGGTCTCACTGGTTCGCCAGTACAGGACCTTCAGGGAAACCACTTAACTTCTACGAGGAATGAATCTCGAGAGAAAGAGGAACTGAAGACAACCTTTGAGGAGGTCGCAGGCGGAGACCTAGCCGATTCTCACATTCCCTTCTGTTCACAGAATCACGAAGTGGAATTACATCTGACTGAAATAGGGAGTAAGGAAGAAACGGAATCACAGGTGAATTTCAGTACTGCAACGCGGGAAGAATCACTAATTATCAGTTCAGATAATTTAACTGGTCCGCCAGTACAAGACTCCCAGGAATCTCATTTTACTTCAACGAGGGGTGAAACTCAAGAAGAAGAGGACCTGAGGACATCTTTTAAAGAGGTCAGAAATGGAGAGGTAACCGACCTTATTATTCCCTTCAGCTTAGGCAAGCAAGACGTGGGATTAAATTTGACTGACAGTGGGATGAAGGACGATCCGGAACCCCTTGTGATCTTTGAGGCTGCAGCTCAGGAAAAGACACTAGATCTCAGTTCAAATCATTTACCTATTGTGATGGATTGCTTAGACAGCCCACCACAGGATTTACCTCAACTGGACTTAGCCCATGAAAGCACGACCAGAGAGGAACATCCAGACAAGGAAACATTTCCAGTTGTTATCACGGAGTATACCAGTGCGGAGACTCAGGAAACACAGGGAATTGTTAGGAGCCAGAATAAGGACTCTGATATTGTGCAGACAACATTGTCTGTAGTTGCTAAAGAAGAAAATTCTTTGCACAAGATGGAGGAAGAAACGCCTATCATCTCATTAGCTGAAGTTATCAGGGAATTCCAGCAACAGGGACCTGAAGTAACAGAAGTCAAGAGTGGTTTGGAATCAACACTCTTAGGAATCAATCTACCCTTCAGTCAGGTCGATTTGATAGGAGTAGATCAGCTATTTGTGGATACTTTATTCAAAAGTAACACCACTTTATCGCCCTGGAGTAACTATGTTATTTCTCAAGGCAGGACAACTTGGCACACTAAATTTCCAATTTCTAGCACGGTTTGTACAAGAAACTCTAATGCAGAGAAACTCAGCCCATTAACTACTTAATTGTGTTTACCCTTTTTGACAAGCTTTTGGCAGATGTCACAAGTTCTGCAATATTTCTTGGTTTCACTGCAGAATTTAGGCCAGTAGAATTGAGTAAGTAGCCTAGCCCTAGTTTTTGCGTAAGCCATATGCCCTGCAAAGGGTATGTCATGAGCAAGATGTAATGCCTGTTTACGGTGTTCTGTTGGTAGCACCGTTTGCTCAGTGATGTTGGTACCTCTGGTGTAGAACCGTGTGAGGATACCCCTTTTTAGAGCCAAATGCCATTTGGCATTTTTGGTTACTTTTGGCTTTTGGCCTATTAAGTTAAAATACTTGTGCAGAGATGAATCGGCCTTTTGGGATGTTATAAATTTTTCCCTCATGGTTTCAGGAGGTACTATAACTGGGTGTAACATTTGTAAGGCTTATGTTTGATTGATTTCATCTTGCACCTTTGCAGTAGATCTCGTTACTGTGTTAGTAATTTCAATAACATTGCAAGGTGTTACATTCAAATCATTATACTCATGTGATGAAGTTAATGAGTTTGCAAACATACATTCATTCAATGGTGATAATACATTGTCAATAGTGAAATCAGATGACGATGATATCGTATTATCAACAATACATGTGACAGTAGATGTTATGCTATCATGTGGCATATCATTTATCTCAGGAAGGTTACCAACAACAATGTCGTAACAAGGGTTGGATAATGCTGCACATTTAACCTTTCCTGTAAGAAATGGTGTATCAATGTATGCCCATGCAAGCGGGTATTTCTCGATGTTACCTGAGAAAGTTCTGCATGTAACATGTTTGCCTGTATAATTTGATGGTAAAATAAAGTCTCTTCTTAGACCAATAAGAGTACATCCACTATCCCGTAAAACGGTGGCAGCTCTGCCATTAACAAACCCATTGTGGATGTTTAATTTACCTTTGAAGTTAATTACCAGATTAGCTTCTTCACTGGTAATCGGTACTGAGTGGCCGCATTTTAATAGACCATTCTCATGAAAACGATCACAGATGGTACATTTATCAAGATGAAACACATCAATGGATTGTGCTGAATTCACAGGATGATCTTCTACCTGTTTCTCATCTGAGGAAGAGCTATCAAACAAGGCTGCATTCGCCTTTCTGGTCATTTGTTTGCCTCTACATGAATGGCGCCAGTGGCCATATGCTTTACAAAGGAAGCATTTTGTTAGTCGTTTATAGCTCTTTCTTTCCTTATCTTGCTTATCTATAAAGTTTTGCAAGTATGTAAGGTAGCCTGGGTGTTTATCGCACATATCACTTTCATTGTGTGGAAGATGGAAATATCTGCATTGGTAAAATTTCTCAGCAGATTGTTTAAAGGGCTTTTGTTTACTGTAGGGACCTTACTTCATTCTGTCATAGTTAGCAGCTGCTACAAAGTCTATGTCAGTCACACCACTAGTAAAGCACTGCTTGTTGGCTGTGAAGTAAGCCGAACCTCGTTTCTCAATGTGTTGTACACTCTCACACCCGCATTCTTGTAAAAATTTAGAAAATGGTGGTGGTAGAGATGTAATAAATTTATCTCTAAGTATAAGATCTTTCAAGCTATCAAAACTGTCATTCACTTTGGCTGCTGAAAGCCACTTACAAAAAATATCCTGTACTACTGAGATGTAGTCAGAAAACGTTTGAGTAGGTTTTGGAGATAATTTCCTAAATTGTCCTCTGTAGCCTGCTTCATCTAACAGAAAATGAGACATAATTTTAGACTTAATATATTGGTAGTCTTTCGTAAGATCTTTGGGAATGGTCTCTATTACTTTCAGAGGTTCCCCTGAAAGACTTCTCATATATATTATATTCCATTCAGTCTCTAGGATCTGATGATGCTCCATTAAGCATTCAAAATTTTGGGTAAAGGCTGCAATGCAGTCGCCAGTGGTGAAATTTTTCACGATCCCTTGGTAATTTTTGTATTGGTTTTCTTTGTCTAGTCTTTCTGACTTTCTAGACTCTTTATCTGATGTTTCAGCTTCTAGCTGTTTAATTTTTAGCTGGATCTCCAGTTCTTCCCTCTTACTTTTGGCTAGAATTTCAGCTTTCTTTACTTCGGCATTGGCCGCTAACTCAGATTGTTTCAACGCAGTATCTGATTCTGCCTGTTTAGTTTTGGCGGCCAATTCAGCCTGTTTCATAGCGGCTTCTAATTCTGCCATTTTCAACTCTCTTTCGGCAGCTCTGTCTTCGCGTTCCCAAGCTTTTTCGTGTAATAGGAGATGCTCTGAATACTTTGCCTCACCCCATTTTGTCAACTAATCACCAGTTAAATTTAGTTTCAAACCAGATTCGATGAAATCATTCAATGTAGACATGATGAAATATGTCAAATACAATAAATATACGACAAACAGTATGGTGTTAGTAAATCAATTACAACAATTTGTATAATGCTGTTTCGATACAGCTTGTGCTTAAGCCTGCTTACCAAAAGTATCTAAGGAAAAAATGAATAATACTTAAGTGAGTCCGGAGAAAATGGCTGCTTGTTACTGCCCGGAAAAATGTGGACTTTACTAGCCAACGGTTATGGATGGTACAACAACCTGTAGCTTTGGAAGAAGAAAAATTAGGACACGTACGTTTATGTGGTGTATGCGATGTCAACTAAGTTTTGTAGGTTTGTGTGTGCTGTCAAGTATGTTTGTTAGTCGTTCTGTCGTCCGTTCAACACAATCAATAACTTACTTTCCATGTTCAAAACTGTACACACCTTTAAGCTTACACTTATGGTTCAAACAAATTCAACAGAGTCGAGCAACTTTCGTTCACACTTTTATCTCAGTTGTTCAAAACCTGCGTTCGCACTTCACACGTTCAGTGCCTTTCCTCCATGCATCTTTACATTTGGTTCATAAACACGGACAATGCCACCACGTTCACACTTGTCATGATCTTGCATTCAGCAAGTACTCAGGCTCGTATTCGTAGACAAATGTGATACAAAAACACAGTCACAGAATGACTTGACGTGACACGATACAACTAGAATTTCAAACACTTTATTGTCGCAGCTCTTTCATCACAACAATTACATACATCGCACAATTACAACAGCGATGTTACAATACACTCGATGAATATATATAAATACAATACAACTCACAATCCTACAACCCAGGCGCACGGTCTCCTATTCACACAGGCGTTCTATCGATACGCTTTCAGACACACAAGCGGAGCACCATTCAAACGTCCGTCCTGTACCACAAACCCCAGCCGTCTGAAGGTTAACCCTTGTGAGCACACGCTATTCGGAGTGGTGTCCCTTCGTGGCATACATTTTCCACGCTTACACCAACTGACCCTCTCTGTCACATCGTGGTTACTATTGCTCATAGTTTGAATCTGGCCGTAATAGCCAGGCGCCGTTAAAGACGACGCGGCATAACTGGGGGAGATTATGGCAAGATAGATAGATAGATAGATAGATAGATAGATAGATAGACAGACAGAGAGACAGACAGTCAGACAGACAGACAGACAGACGGACAGACAGACAGACAGACAGACAGACAGACAGGTAAGCAGTTAAATATTCAGACAACTAGGTAAATATGCATGTCGGTATGAACACCATAGGACAGACAAGAAAATAAGCCGATTGGTATGTATAACCAGGGGGTTGAAATGAAAACCTGAAAAGTGTGACAGACATTACAATAACCATGCCACTGTCTTGTATCCTGTCAATATTTTTCTTAAGCATGTCAGGGCGAACACTGTGACATTATACAGACAGTTGAAAGATGTCCGCCCATTTCATGACATCGACCAAAGAGGAACAGCGTTCTGTTATCCGTCTTTTGGTTAGTGATGGGGTGAAACCTATAGAAATTCATCGGCGATCAATCTGGGCCATTATGGACACGCGTCAGATAGCTGGTGGATTGGTTTGTTGGTTGTTTGGTTGGTTGGCTAGTTGGCTCGTTCGTTTGTTCATTAGTTAGTTAGTTAGTTGGTTGGTTGGTTGGTTGGTTGGTTTTTTGGTTGGTTGTTTAGTTGGTTGGTTGGTTGGTTAGTTAGTTAGTTAGTTACCATATCATCCTCATTGCACAAGGAACTGTAAATCGCAAAGAGAACTGGTTACTCATATCAGAAGAAGACAGTCCACATGTTTGGGGAGTATCTTGAGAAGGGGAAAGCTGGAGTATGTCGTTACAACAAGAAGGTTGGAGGGGAAGAGAGGCAGGGGGAGACAGAGAGAAAATGCTGAACAGTTTGAGATCATGGCAATGAGGAAATTAGGCATCAGAAATGATTGGAAGCATGAGAGACAGAAGAATGTGGACAGACATGATCACCAACGCCACACAGCAGGGACTATAAGAAGAATGTGGACAGACATGATCACCAACGCCACACAGCAGGGACTATAAGAAGAATGTGGACAGACATGATCACCAACGCCACACAGCAGGGACTATAAGAAGAATGTGGACAGACATGATCACCAACGCCACACAGCAGGGACTATAAGAAGAATGTGGACAGACATGATCACCAACGCCACACAGCAGGGACTATAAGAAGAATGTGGACAGACATGATCACCAACGCCACACAGCAGGGACTATAAGAAGAATGTGGACAGACATGATCACCAACGCCACACAGCAGGGACTATAAGAAGAATGTGGACAGACATGATCACCAACGCCACACAGCAGGGACTATAAGAAGAATGTGGACAGACATGATCACCAACGCCACACAGCAGGGACTATAAGAAGAATGTGGACAGACATGATCACCAACGCCACACAGCAGGGACTATAAGAAGAATGTGGACAGACATGATCACCAACGCCACACAGCAGGGACTATAAGAAGAATGTGGACAGACATGATCACCAACGCCACACAGCAGGGACTATAAGAAGAAGAAAAACTTGTTTATTGGAAATCGTGTATGTACAACCTATTGCCATCTGTTGTGGTTTGGGACACACTTAAAGTGTTTAAACAATCGGGGTCTCTGGCATCGCATTATAACTTTCAGCTTTTGTATTGCCTGATGTGTCCTCTATCTTCTACTCAGCTAGAGAAAAAAAAATCTATAATCTGTTCAGTGCAAAGTTTGTGACATGCCTTCTTTCTTGGACATCCGCACTCATACAATATATTCAGAACATTATAGGGTGTGGCGGGCTCTGGCGGCCATGCCAGTTCCCCTTCAAGAGAAAGTTTTGACTGACATCAAACGTGGCTTAAAGTAAAAATTAAACATTACTATTTTAACTACAAGGAAAGTGGTGTAAGCTCGTTTATATTTGTACAATACGTTACAAGCAGATGTGCAGCATTCTATCAATTTTACTTATATTCAAACAGTTTTATCTATAATCTGATCGCAGATTTTAAGAAATCAAAGTATTTCCAACTATAACATGATGCTTTGAAAATGAAATATTTAGGCTCTATAGAACCAAACATCTATAAAAGAGAAGGTTGCCTCCCTTTGAATAAATCACATCGTTGTTGGTATGCTTGCCTTCAAAGACAGCGGTCCGGTTTTTCTGTGGCCGACCCTGCCTAATTAAAATAAGTACCAACATTTATTTAGAATAATCTGGAAATTATGTGGGAGTTGAGAGAGTTGATCCCTAAAGGATAGGCTTCTATCAAAGGTGATTCCCAGGTACTGCAATCTGCTTTCTCTATTCATATTTCTACAATTTATCGAGAGGTTTGGGAGAGCTTTAACAATCCTATTGTCCAGTGAGCAACACAAGACATTTGGGGGTCTGAGTTGGAACTTAATAATGTATATTAGTTAGTTAGTCTTTCCTTCTTCTTAGTTAGTTAGTCTTTTTTCTTGAGCCCAAGGCGGCTCATAGGGAAGAAGTCATGGCTCTCCATGCCTGTCGATTCGCTACTACCTGTTATAGATCTTGGATGTTTACTTTGCCGTTGAATGAGCATTCTCTGATGATGGTTCTACGCAGGGTCTCTAATGTATATGCCGCGGATGATTCTTTTGGTATAAAGGAACGACGGGACTAGCTTAAAGAGTTGGAGGAGATCCCAGGCAGTAGGCTGCTCATTTGTGGTGACTTTAATGTACGAAACAGAGAGTGGGGCAATATTGGAGAAACCCGACAGGGAAATGCTCTTGCAGAAGCCATAGCGGATTCAAAAGAAGTCTGCATAAACGATGGGAGGTCAACGAGAATGGGGATGCGGCCTGGTGATGTGGACACGACTATTAACCTGGCATTTGTTACCAAATCTGCAATATTGGATGTAAAATGGACTGTCCTTGGTGATCATGGAAATGACCATCTACCCTGTTCAGTATTGATTTCAAAGTCCAACAAGACTAAGCCTGTGAGAGCACCTAAGCACTTTATATATTCGAGGTAAAGCACCCTTATGGGACTACTCAGACAGAGGGCATGCAGTGTCACTAGCAAACCTACTTATGTGCAGCCTCCATGGTGGACCTCCGAGGTAGAACGGGCATGGGAATCCAAGAGAGCGACAGTTAAACAGGTATAGAAAGTGCGGCGGACACCCCAAAGCTCACAAGAGGAAATGGAGAAAGCTTGGCAAGAAAAGACAGATCAGCTGGAGGTAATCAAGCCTTGTGCAACAGGGACCAAAAGAGCGAAATAGGAACACTTTGTGAATGAGACTGGAGGAGATACAACACTCTGATTCATGTAAGCTCGTTTATATTTGTACAATACGTTACAAGCAGATGTGCAGCATTCTATCAATATATTCAAAACATTATAGGGTTTGGCGGGCTCTGGCGGCCATTTTTTTTTTTTTTGGAATATCATTTCCAAGACATCGCTGTCAACACCAGCATCTTTCAGCTCTATGTTGATTTCTTGGCAAGATTAGGCTCAGTAGTTTTTTGCCATTGCTTTCTGAGTGGCCGGCTCACATACCCCGTAAGTTACCGATGTGATTCGAACCACTTCTGTTTCTCACCGTCATCACATTACCCACGAGAGTATACGAGATTACGGAGAAAAGTCTGCCACTTCCCCTTCTAGAGAAACTCGTTTTCTAAAGCCATCATTAAATGTAAACATTATAATTTTAACTACAGGGAAAGTGACGAATGCTCGTTAATATAATATGAGCTGGAACTTAATAAATGTATGTGCCGCGCTTGATTCTTTTGTTACAAAGAAACGACGGGACCAGCTTATGGAGCTGGAGGCCATCCCAGACAGTAGGCTGCTCAATGTACGATGTGGCGACTTTAATGTACGAAACAGAGACTGGGACAATACCGGGGAAAACCGACCGTCGCCTCTTAGTCGCCTCTTACGACATGCGTGGTAGGCTACAGTGTTGCTATTCTTTGCTTCCCTTCTGGGCCCCGGCAACACACGGGAGCCCTCTGCCAAACATCTCAAGGTATTATACTGGCAGTAAATGACAGTAAATGACAGTTTCCCATTGTTCACTGACGTCTTGAAATAATATTTCCATATCGGACAATGCATCGAATCTGTTCTTTACCTCTTTGTTGAATTTATTTTTTATCTCCTCACACTCCAGTGCCTGTAGATCAAATTTTGTGCTTCTTGGTGAATATTTGACTTTCTTTAATTTTATATGTAAATTGCTTAAGACTAATCTATGGTCGCCGTAGCAGTCTGCGCTTGGTATAGTTTTTGCGACTGTTAAGGTATTTCATGGATGCATGGATGTATTGTTGGTTGGATAGGAATGTAAGTAGGAATGTAGGTAGGTACATACGAAGATAGGTATGCGAGTGGTTAGACAACTAGGTAGGTATGCATGTAGGTATGAACACCATAGTACAGACAAGCAAATTAGCCGATTGGTGGGTATTACCATTGGGTTGAAATGAAAACATTATAGGGTTTGGCTGGCTCTGGCGGCCATTTTTTTTTTTTTTTTTTTTTGAATATCTTTTCCAGGACATCGCTGTCAACACCAACATCTTTCAGCTGTATGTTGATTTCTAGGAAAGATTAGGCTCAGTAGTTTTTTGCCATTGCTTTCTGAGCGGCCAACTCTCATACCCCGTAAGTTACCGATGTGATTCGAACCACTGCTGTTTCTCACCGTCATCACATTACCCACGAGAGTATACGAGATTACGGAGAAAAGTCTGCCACTTCCCCTTCTAGAGAAACTCGTTTTCTAAAGCCATCATTAAATGTAAACATTACAATTTTAACTACAGGGAAAGTGACGAATGCTCGTTAATGTAATATGAGCTGGAACTTAATAAATGTATGTGCCGCGCTTGATTCTTTTGTTACAAAGAAACGACGGGACCAGCTTATGGAGCTGGAGGCCATCCCAGACAGTAGGCTGCTCAATGTACGATGTGGCGACTTTAATGTACGAAACAGAGACTGGGACAATACCGGGGAAAACCGACAGACAGACAGACAGACAGACAGACAGACAGACAGACAGACAGACAGACAGACAGACAGACAGAGAATGCTGAACAGTTTGAGATCATGGCAATGAGGAAAGTCGGTTGATTCTTTTGTTACAATCGACCGACCGACACCCACCCACCGACCGACCGACCGACCGACCGACCGACCGACCGACCGACCGACCGACCGACCGACCGACCGACCGATCGACCGACCGACAGACCGACCGACCGATAGATAGATAGATAGATAGATAGATAGATAGATAGGAAGGTAGGTCGGTCGGTAGTTAGGTACATAGATAGATGGGAAGGTAGGTCAGTAGTTAGGTAGATAGATAGATAGATAGATAGATAGATAGATAGATAGATAGATAGATAGATAGATAGATAGATAGATAGATAGATAGATAGATAGATAGATAGATAGATAGATAGAAAGTGATCTTTCTCATTATTACTTCGTGTGACAAGGTTGATTATGATACATTGACAGATAGAAGTGGTTGTGGTTGTCTAGTGGTATATCTGTGTGAATACTCTGTAGATTTCTTTCTGCACAGCTATAGCAACTGGAAAAACACAATGTTTTGCGAACATTCTTTATTAATGACACAGGTATACGATGAAACACACATGATAAAATGTCCAGGCACTGTCTCACCATAGATACATGTACACACATAATTACTGATAGTGTTTGGCAGCAGTTATCTACTAAGCCTAAGGCTGACTCTACTCGACTGTCCGTTAAGTCCCCTGACTTAGCTCAAACTCAACACTACTAGGTCAGACCTCCATTGTCTGGCTCACAACTCCACTATATCCTCACTAGCTTGGCTGGTGTCTCACACACCTCAGCCCAAGACTCAATACTCCGAGCTCAGACCTCCACTGTCTGGCTCACAACTCAACTATATCCTCACTAGCTTGGCTGGTGTCTCACACACCTCAGCCCAAGAATCAATACTCCGAGCTCAGACCTCCACTGTCTGGCTCAAAACTCTACTCCCCCTCATTTTCCAGACTTGCGTATTTATTCATTCTTGCCAGCCCTCCCAGGGAGTGCCCTTTAACCCCGTGATCACACTTATCAGTTCCCATGAAAATTACATTTAGAATCTTCCTTGTTTCTAGGTTTTCCTGTCACATATACGCATCTCACATTACTGAACTATTCCGTTGATTTCTATGCATACCTGACTTCGAATGACATCTACTGTGATATATCTTAACCACCTGTTTAGGGGCTTGTCCCATTTGGGGACAATTTATGTGATGCATACGTGTATTTACCCAACACTTAGTCTGGGGTTACCCTAGTTTGTAGCCGGTTGTGATCTACCCTCCTGACCTCACATCTGCAAATTGACTTTCTGACCCAATTACTCTTTCTAGTCTAATCAGATTCCCAGCCAGGTCATTCGCTCCAGTCGGGTGCAAACGTTCGTTACACTTCGCTATATAGGGAGAAGAGATCGGGTGACAAGACACATCCCTGTCATACTCCTAGCGTTATCTGTTCGTAACTACTCTCTTTATATCCCATTGTAATTGCTGCTACTCGGTTCCAGTATATATTCTTTAATATTCTCAAATCTTTGCCATCAATGTTGGTATCTTCCAACATTTTAATCAGCTCATCGTATGTGAGTGTGTTTGTGTATGTGTGTGTGTATGTATTGCATTTTTCGTATCAAGTATTTAGCCTGTTCATTCTCCATAGCGAAGATGTTACGGGCGCAGTTTTTAATCTCACATATCTGTGGCTAAGGGCTTGCGAACGCGGTTTGTGAGCCCGTATACCCGGCTTACGAAACACAGCGGTGCTGGTTTTTTCGAAAAAGGTATAGGAGCCAGGTCGTTCAGAAAGCAATGGCAAACTACTGAACGTAAAATTTGCCCAGGAATCACGAACAGCGGAAATGCTGGGGTTGACCGCTACGTCCTGTGAAGGACATGCAACTTAATTAATAAAACCCGCATTCGAAACATAGCTGCGGGCGATTTGGCAGCAGATCGCCTTGCATTGTTTATTTTAACGAACTGATATCGGTGCTGTTCGTTCAGAAAGCAATGGCAAACTACTAAAGGTAAACTTGTAAAAATATCACAAACACCAAAACAATGCTGGGGTTTGACTGCGACGTCCTAAATATGATATGCAACTAACTTTCTTTTCATAAATTTGGCCTGTAAAACAAGCCGGAAAAAATTTCTTAAGAGCATCAAATAGCTATATTGTCAATAAGAGGATAAAACCAAGGAATGTTATATCGAAGAGAAATAGAAATATGCATTAGGAAATTCTCACGTATATAATATAGATCCAACATTTTTAGAACATATCTAAAGATGCCTTAACATTTTTATCATTTTGTTTATAAGGCATACAACTCTAAATAAGTTCTTTAAATATTTTATAAAGTATTAAGATAAATACCCAATTAAATAAATTACATAACATAGCAATGTCACTTTTAATAATGTCCCTTTATATAACTTATGTTGTTAAGTCCCTTCGCCATATTTTATTTATGTGTTTTTCTGTTTTAATGCAGATGTATTTCGTACAAAAGTGTGTTGTCACAAGGTCCGTTGTATCTTTTCTTTTACATTTACTAAATACAACAAGACCTCCAGACGTCAAATGCAGCAACATTCTCTAATTATGTGTGTGTGTGATGACTTAGTTAGTCTTTCCTCTTGAACCCAAGGCGGCGCATAGGGCAGAATCTCTATGCCTGGCGGTTCGCTGCTACCTGTTGTAGATCTTGAATGTTTACTTGGCCGTTGAATGAGCCTTTTCTGATGATGGCTTTAAGCAAGGTCTCTCTTGGTCTTCCCCGTTTTCCTTTCCCTACCGGTGACCATATGAGGGCTTGGTAGGGGTCTTGTCCATTCTGAGTGTAATGATTGCATACTATTTATTACTTTACATACTTTTATTCCTCGCAGACATTACATGCGGTTTGCATTCAAACGGTGCATATCAATAGGAAAAGTTGGTATCCTTTTTGTCATCAAGCGATGCTTCAGGCATTATTGGATAAACGTCTCTCGCACCACACAAAAAGATTTGTCAGTCGTACGAGAGGAATTGATTACACATTTTATTGCCACTGGCTCTTTACATTACATCAATGCACAAAAACGGTCGCTAATAAATCACAAATTAGGATACACAGCATTGCCTATCACTAGTCGTTCCTAACCCTACTGCTAATTCTATCTACTAGGCTAAAGAATACGCATCGACGCTAAGCGATGTGTTCACTACGAAGTCTGTCCCCTGTCTGACGATTCTCCGCATGCCCACTACACAGCACGCGGAGGGACCTTGTGCGTACTTCGGCTTTTGCGTGCTGCATCATTCAGCACGCTTAGAGTAGTGGTCTCTCTTGAGTCTCATTCTAGTTCTCCGTGTCTATCACGCTGGCGTGATTATGCCGTGACCAGAGTGCTTACTCTCTGGTTGACACCTTCGTGTCTCATGAGAGAACTGTTTGAACTCCCTACACCTACCCTGCCCTCGTGTAGGGACACTGGGTTACCTTTAATGTACTTGAGGTGGACCACTCATACAGGGTGGTCTTCCCTGAGTCTTTGACACACACCCGCCCCTCCTGTGTTGCGTTACAAACTTTGACTCATGGTTGTGACGCAAGAGGTTTCTAAAAAATTAGTGTATCTAATTTTTGTCAAAGACTACTGATAACTTGGTTCTGGGTAACTCAATAGACTTCTACTGACTATTGTCACAATGTAGTATCACTTTACTTGGCTACTGGTGATCGCCACAAACTTGTCTGGTTGGCGTGAGCCCTCTTCTCAATCGCAATATTATATTAATTAGAGGTTTGTCTGAACCGGACCATTGTCTTATAAGACCTGCCCTCAAATAGCAAATTAACTCACTACCCATACAAAGTTGACTTTCTTAGGGTCAACACATGAATTGCTTCATGTCCCCCATATAATATTAAACAACCTTTGCACAAGCTGTGTGCGACAGGCTTTACCTATCTCGCTTCCGCGTGTAAAGTTATCTTTCACTGTTAAGTTAGTGTTTCGTTGTCTATTGTGTCCCCTGACCCGGAGTTATATCCCTTTTTTCTAACAAATGTATGTAATTTACATGTTTGTTTTCCTGGTTGTTTGCGTGTTTGGATCTACCTAATAATATACTTTACCTTCTAACATGTGTGTCTGTCTATAATATGCATGTAAGTTAGTTTTCAAGTGCCATAATTCGGTTAAATGTGGCCACAAACAAGTCTATAACACTAATTCGTGATTACGTTTCCGTCTTATGAGACTTAAAATACTTTATCTAAGGTCTACACTAACCTAAACACAACACATTCGAGACAGCACATTTCAACATTGAAAGCAAACGCTTGACGCAGACAAATAATAAAAAGTCGCGTTGAGCGGCAGAAAAAATCCGCTGGCTGTCCTCACTCTCCATTGTATATTTTCCATTTTCTCTCACTTTCACACTTCTGTCACACATCTTTTATTCTCCCAATTATTTAAAAACCTTGAAGTGACACTGTACAAGTTTGGTTCAGTTTGAAAAGAGTTGAGCTTAATGACTGTGCGTAACTTACTGCACGAGTCATGTATTTACAAAATATTTACATGGATGAAATAGGGTTGATAGTTTGTACCCTGATATTATTAAACACTATATTCTACTGAAATTCTAATACTACTTCTATAAATATATATATTCTAATTTGTTGTACAAAATCAATCTAATTTAAGGGAAGTAATCTAACTATCTAAAAAAAATGAAAGTGATGTGAGATGAGTTATGTACCTTTCTAAAATGGGTAATGTGAAATGTACCAAAATTATAAATAATGTTTTAATGTTTAAATGAAAAATATGATTGATATTTTTACTATACATGGTGTAAATGATGTATGTATAATCCTTTTATCCTATAAGGTATAAACTAATTTTAATCCTAAATGATGAGGTTGTTAAAGTGTTCATCAAGATGGAATGAAATAAAGTGAAATGAAGTAAATGGTGCTGTTCCTATCTAAACTAAATGGTGCTGTTCCTATCTAAACTTTTTATCCTAGTCTTTAATTAGTTGTTATTAAGTCTAAAGTACTATCCTATTCTACTTTTAAGCTAAGTAAGTGGGTATATTAATGATTTATCTAAACTAAAAAAAAAAAACTATATTATATTCCCTAAATCTATTTTAACTCTATATTAAAGTAACTAATCTAACTATAATTTATCACTATATTAAAAACGTTATAATACATATCACAATAAGTAAATATATATACATTGGTATTTATTTACCTCAGGTTAGTGGTTGCCATAACCTTTAGGAATTGCTTTCGTTGGCATAGTTTATATATACACAATTGTCATGGGTATATTAAATACACTACACAGTCATACTTGTGTCTTATGGGTATTCTTCGACTCGCAGAGTCCGCTGGTGTCGTAGACGAGTATATTCGTGTCTGTTCTTTATGTATTGTTCTGACACTGTTCTTCCATGATTAAACTAGGTGATTCACCGGAACACAAATGGAGCATAGTAATTAACGAGCTGTCTATGTACACACGGTGATTCATTAGTTCTTGGAGCACAGTTCTTATTCTGCTGACTACGGACACATGGTGGTTCACTGTTCTTAGCACACAGTCCTGATCATGATGTCTATGTATTACATAGGATATTTTACACAGGATATTTTAAGTGTACTAAATTAACATTTCTTACACCACCTTTTCATGTGGAATATCAGTTATTTCTACCTCAGATGGTCGACTAAGGGTATCAGCAAGAATGTTGTCCCTACCCTTAATATGCTCTATACTAAAAGTATAATTCTGTAGTATTAATGACCACCTGTAGATGCTGTCATTGCGATGCACCCCACTTTGTATGACCGTGATTGGGGAGTTATCGGTCTGGACTATGAAGTGATTACCCGCTAGAAATCGATGCAACTTCCTCACCGAATAGATGACGCTTAGGGCTTCCAACTCTGATATGGAATATCTGGACTCAGCAGGTGTGATCTTGCGGCTCACGTAGCAAATGGGATGGAAGATGCCATCATAAAACTGGCCTAGTACTGTAGCGATGGAAATCCTGCTGGCATCTGTCCTAAGATAATAAACGAGCCTAGGATTAGGCAAACGGAGGATTGGTACATTACTAAATAGGATTTTCAATTTTGACAATGCAGAAATTAATAATGCATCTTTGACATCTAATTTTACTGATGCTTTTAAAACATTTGAAAATACACTTGTAATTTCAGCTAAGTTCGGTATGAACTTACTGTAATAATTTACTAAACCCAAAAGGCTCCTGACCTGCTTCTTTGTTGTAGGCATGGTCAGGTTCATAATTTTAGTAATAAGTCTATTGTCAGTTTGTTGTCCTTGTAAAATGACATGACCCAAAAAATCAATTTCTTGTAGGCCCATTTCAACTTTGCTCGGTTTGACAGTGAGACCGAAGAGTCGCAACCTATCGAAGACATGTCTGAGTTTCAGTAAGTGTGTTGTCCAGTCATCTGTATGGACACAAATATCATCTATATATGTCACTGTATTCGTCACTCCATGTAGTAAATCTCTAGTTAAGCGTACGAAAGTGGCAGGAGCGTTACGAAGTCCGAAAGGAAGAAAACGCCACTCGTAAAGACCTAAAGGTGTTGAGAAAGCAGTAAGATGGATGGATTGAGTCTGCATAGGGACCTGCCAATATCCCTTAGTAAGGTCTAATTTAGAGAAGATTTTGGAGGTGGACATATCAAGAATAAGATCTTCGCAGGAAGGAATTGGTTCTGCGTCGATCTTAGTGACATTGTTGAGTTTCCTATAGTCCACACAGAGACGAATTGTGGAGTCTTTTTTCTTGACCAAGACGATTGGAAAGGAGTACTCAGATGTAGATGTCTGAATGATTCCACTAGCTTCTAAATTAAGAATTTCCTTATTTAGACTTTCTCTATAGTTAAGTGGAATAGAGTACGGCCTGCATTTGATAGGCTTAGAGTCCGAAAGAAGTATGGAGTGCTCGATCCTGTCCGTCCTACCTGGAATGTCGGAAAATATGTCCTTATACTCCGTCACTAATTCTACTATATGTCGTCGTTGCTCGTTTGTTAGTCCCTGTTCTAACCGTATAGAATCTATTGTCGCAGTCTTGTCTACAATTGGAACAGGTAGTTCCATCCCGTCGTCGTCTACCTGATTCAGTACGGTGGTGGTGCTAAGTGCGTTTTCTGTATGCTCACTAGGTGTATGCATATCGTCGGCTTTGCCAGTCTCGCTAACTAGTGTAGTTGCGTTATGTATGTCTGTCGTCTCATCCATAGGTGTGGGTGCATTGTGTTCGTCTGTCTCTAATTCTGTCTCTTGTCGTGAAAAGTAGGGTTTGAACATGTTGATATGAAATATCTTTAAGTGTCCGTTTATCGATATTTCATAATCGACATCTGAAAGTCTTTGTATCACCTTGAAAGGCCCTTGCCATGAATTTACCATATTATAACGTTTGTCAGGTAGTAATAGCAATACATCTTGACCAGGTTCAAGAATTATGGGTCTAGCACTTTTGTCGGGATTGTGATTGAGGATATCTGCACTGTTCACTGGAGTGAGTCTATTCTTCTCCTCCCAGGCAGATATTTCTTCATCTGTGCAGTGTCTTAGCTGGGGTAGACACCCAAGAATTAACTCAGTACAAGGGTTGTCTAGTATTGCACATGTAAAGGTACCAGAAAGGAATGGGGTGTTTATACGGACTCTTGCCAGAGGATAGGTTTCTATATTTCCAGAAAAAGTACGGCATTTTACAGAGTCACCAGTATAATCTTTTGGATCAATCAGTTCCTTTTTCACACCAATAATAGAGCTACCACTATCAAGCAAACATCGGCATGGCTTATCATTGACCAATGCAGTGTGAAACATCAAATTGCTTCTGGAGGCTACAGCTGCGTTTGCATTCTCTAAGGAGGATGTTACACTGTGTCCACATGTGAGTTTGCCGTCTGCATGAAATCGTTGACATTGGTTACAACTATCAAAGTTTAAAATATCGTTTACACAACACACATCTACAGATTGGTTAAAAGGTAATTCGTTTTGGACGTCACACTCAGTCTCACTTCCACTATCAGAAGATGTATCAATTAACATTGCACTGTTGGCCTTCATTCTTTGGCGGCCCAGGCACTTACTGGAATAATGCCCGTAGCTAGAACAGAAAAAGCATTTGACTGCACGCCTGTATGCAGTTCTCTTGTTTTGTTGTTTCTTAATGACCATCTCAAGATGTGCTGGATAGTTTGGTGATTTATCACACATAGAGTAAGTGTCATGAAAAAGTTGGCAATACACACATTTAGGCAATTTTTGGTCTTTCTTGTCGACTCTCTGAAATGGTTTTTTATTGCTACGATAGCTTTTAGGTTGGTCCTTAACAAAAGAGACTATTTCAGA
Source organism: Cepaea nemoralis (assembly GCA_014155875.1). Classification (NCBI taxonomy): domain Eukaryota; kingdom Metazoa; phylum Mollusca; class Gastropoda; order Stylommatophora; family Helicidae; genus Cepaea; species Cepaea nemoralis. The sequence goes on from JACEFZ010022745.1 coordinate 424,878, forward strand.
GTCGATATTTGATGTTTTAAAAATATCTCTATTGGATGAAAAATATGCTGAGCCTTTCTTTTCAAACTGTTCTATGGTTTCGATGTCTGACTGCTGAAGGAATTTAGCGAAAGGAGATGGTATTGTGGATATGACTTTATCCATGGCTATTAAATTTTTAAGTTTTTCAAAGTCCTTTCCTATGTTTGCTGCGTTAAGCCATCTATTTAGTACGCTTTGGACATTCGAGACATAATCGATGAAAGTACTCACTTGGTTTTGGTTTTAAATTAGAAAATTGCACTTGATACCCAGGGGCATCAAGTAAAAAATGTTGCATTATCCTATCGTGGATGTACTGATAGTTAGTTCTAAGATCAGTTGGTATTGATTCTATCACTTTAAGGGGCTCACCACTGAGGTTCTTCATGTAAATCATGGCCCACATATCGATTGGTACTTGGTGGTATTTCAGCTGACATTCGACATTTTCTGTCCAAGCTGATATGGAATCTTCTTTACAGAATGGCTTAATAATATTTTTGTATTTATTAAGTTTATTCTCTTCTTGCTGACTCTTTAGTTTTGTAGTGGAGATCTCTAAGTGTGAATCTACTTCCATACCTTTCATCTTTAACTGTGTCTCTGATTCAACCTGTATTTGTTTTTCTTTTACTCTCGCCATTTCATCTATTTCTCTTTGCTTTAGCTCTCTTTCCTGATCTAATTGTTTTTGTTTTAATTCTATTTCTTTTTGTTTAATCTCCTTATCCTGTTCTAATTGCTTTTGTTTTGTTATCTCAGCTAATTCTACAATCTCCTTTTGGTGGTGTCTTTCTCATGCACGTTCATCTCTCTCAGCATCTTTTGCTTCCCTACATTTTTGATCAGCATATTGCTCTAATTCCTTTCCTGTGTATTCTAATTCCCTTCCTGCTTTTATTAAATCAGCTAAAGTTGCCATGTTGTTGGATAATTAGTTAGCGTTGCCAGGCACTCAAATATTTATTCAATTATTTATATTGGCTATGTTAAGTTTTTAAATCCCTGAGTACAAAAATTATACTCTTAGATTACACCCTGAAAAATAGATCACAAAAAATATACCAATAGATCACACCCTGAAGAAGAGATGCATTATTAATCATATTGCATGCAAAATATTTTGGGTATACTCATCTTAACATTCCAGACAATCAGGTACAATCATTTGGCATCTCAGGTCCAATCGATCGGCACTTCGACATACGGCTTGAGTTATTCTTATAACCAGCTCTTGTTACATCTGGTTTACAAGAGCATAAACAATTAACACTTTGTAAACGATATATGACTTTAGACAATTTTGTACAATCACATGCCCCCGGACAAAACAATGTGGTACAATTAATAATAAAATGTCAATGTCCTGTCTTCGTTCTAACGTCTTCTGCCTTCCCTACCTATTCTGTTTAATTTATGGAAGTGATGTGCAGACCGAGTCTTATTTGCATAGCGAAAGTAGTGCCATCGTGCCAGCAACAAATAGAAACAATCTACAAATAATTAAATAAATGCTTTGAAACAAATATAAAGGTAATAATAATGTTGAAATAAATAAATATATTCAATGAATAACTTGTATAAACAAATAATATTTAATATAATCCAAAGATTTAGGCGAGCAGCCGCTTGGCGATTTGTAAACAATCCGTAGCTGATTGCAAATGGCGTAGGGCAGCTGTTTGTCAGTCGCGATACGTCATAGGCGCAGCGCTATTTTTAGATTGGACAAATCAATATTGTCGCCGGCTCATTCTTGTGTATTGCTCCGCCGTAAATCATTTTTGACAAATACTCATAAATAAATCAGTAAATGTACAAATAAATAATACAAAACTATAATAATAATACTTACAAATCAGAAGAAAACATGTTCATAAGCACAAAATATTTTAATAAGCATAAATAAACGTTAATCGGTCACGATGGGCACAGCTCGCACTTTGTTGTAGTCTGCACACGCCATTGTTCACTAACATAAATTAAATCCTGTGATTAACTGACTAATATTATTTTAGAGCCGTGGGTGAGTGTTTTAGCTTGAACAATTGTCCAAGCTACACTTCTGACACCACTTTTATCCTAGCCTGTCATCAAGCGATGCTTCAGGCATTATTGGATAAACTTCTCTCGCACCACACAAAAAGATTTGTCAGTCGTACGAGAGGAATTGATAACACATTTTATTGCCACTGGCTCTTTACATTACATCAATGCACAAAAACGGTCGCTAATAAATCACACATGGATACACAGCATTGCCTATCACTAGTCGTTCCTAACCCTACTGCTAATTCTATCTACTAGGCTAAAGAATACGCATCGACGCTAAGCGATGTGTTCACTACGAAGTCTGTCCCCTGTCTGACGATTCTCCGCGTGCCCACTACACAGCACACGGAGGGACCTTGTGCGTACTTCGGCTTTTGCGTGCTGCATCATTCAGCACGCTTAGAGTAGTGGTCTCTCTTGAGTCTCATTCTAGTTCTCCGTGTCTATCACGCTGGCGTGATTATGCCGTGACCAGAGTGCTTACTCTCTGGTTGACACCTTCGTGTCTCATGAGAGAACTGTTTGAACTCCCTACACCTACCCTGCCCTCGTGTAGGGACACTGGGTTACCTTTAATGTACTTGAGGTGGACCACTCATACAGGGTGGTCTTCCCTGAGTCTTTGACACTTTTAAAACATTAAGTGTTATTGTTAAAACCAAAACCTACAAACAAGCGTTTCTCGTAATATTCTGTGAGTACATGGAGCCATGGGCGTGGTCTGTATGTCAGGCTTGGACCAATGGAGAACGGGCCCTGCAATGATTATTGCATGATACCGCTAAACTTGTCTAAAAAAGTAAGAGTAAATGATAATAATTAGAGTATGAAAGAATTTCTATTGAAAGTGTGTAATAAGCATTAGTGCAAGTTATTACTCCAACATCATTTTCAACAAAGTAATGTCTATCTAATTACACCATGCTATGAATGTAATATGATCATGTGTATATGAGTTTACATGTTGTATTCGTAAATATAACACACACACACACACACACACACACACACACACACACACACACACACACACACACACACACACACACACACACACACACACACACACACACACACAACGCAACTTGTAAATACACAGTTTTGTACGCCATGAAAGTTTACAGAAAAATGGAAAAATGTTGATGGGCCTCCTTCATTCCTTATGCAAGGAATGCGTGTGTACATGCACCATGCCATAAATGTTATACATATTATGTATATATGAATGTATTTCTTTTATTCGCACATGTGTCACAACTGATTCTGTGCCATCCGCCACTTGGTTGACAATTAGTTTCAACTTCTGGGCTCCTTCGCCACTTTATTGACACGATTTTGCCAGTTCGTTTGTTTGTTTATTCTGCGTACCTTCCTTAATTTTAATGCTCTGAAAATGAAGTTTTACGCCGGAAGAACGATTTTTCGCTTGGAAACAGCCCACTAGACACTTAGCATATCTAAATTTTGTGCACACATTCTTAGTTAAAGTTGTGGTTACTTTTCTGATTTTAGGAATGGCAACGGCCTTGATTTTTGGGTTCGCATATTTACATTAGATAATAGTTTTAAACAATGTTAGATTATAGTTATTCTGATTTAAAGGACTTTGTGAAAGATCCTAAACTGATAGCACGTGTTAAAAATGTGGTTATTCGGTTAAAATGAATTATTTATAAATGAAATCCAAAGTAACCGGCTAACCGTGAACGTTTGTCATCATGCCAAATTAGCTAATGGGCCATGCTTTTCCCCCTAAAGTTTGCTTTGCCTATAACAAAGTAATTAAGGGGTTTTTAAATAATTAAATTTAAAAGAATAATAATTATAACTAAGTAAAAAAAATAGTGAAACATATTGTTAGAAAACTGTCAAAACCTGCCTCGTGATTTTCTGACATTTTCCATTTTATGTGACAATAACCCGCTTCAAAATATAATGTTTTAATTGTGTTTTAATTGTGTAATGGCGCAGTTCTAGTAATACTGGTAAAGAAAAGTGGTGCATTTATAATTATTCAGTAAATTTCATTGGATTATCACTGCAGACACTAGGAAAAAGGGGCAGAACACGAATCGAACACATGAAGGTTACGTTCTTATCTGGAGTGGCGTCGACCAGCGAGCTACAGCTAAACATAGAGTGGGTTTTTTGTTGCATCCAGACAAAGCGAAAGCCATTATCAACACTAAATTTATATCGGAAAGGATAATACTAGTACAGATCACAGAAGGAAGTAGAACAACAACTTTTATACAAACATACACCCTGCGTAACGACACTTACAGCGACGAAGACAAAGACGAATATTTTGATAAACTTGCAGACACGTTAAATAATGTCAAAGACACAGATGAACTAGTTGTGATGGGTGATTTTAACGGACGAATAGGCACACGAAGAACACCGTGGGAGGATTGCATGGGGCCATTCAGCGACATAGAGACTGATTGTAACAACAATGGTCAATATCTACTCAACATATGTTCGGAACATGGACTAATAATAGCAAATAGTTTTTTTCACCATCGTCGTAGCCACACCAAAACCTGGTATAAATGGAATGACATAGACCAAGCATCTCAAATGTACTTTATTCTAATTAGGAAATCAGACATAAGGCTACTATTAGATTCAAGCACACTCTCAAATACAGATGTTGATACTGATCACAAACCAGTCATAATCAAAAAGATTTCACCAAACAGGAAAATAAGAAACAAAAAGGTAACAACACATGTCATCAATTACAGGAGGCTGCAGAAAAATACGGTTAAAGACGAATTCAATCAAGAGATCCAAAACCTACATAAGAACATCCCTGATGACCACTCAAACGTAGATAAGGAATGGACATGTTTCAAGGCTGCTGTCAAAGACTAGAATACATAGGAGGGAAGACCACCCTGAATGAGTGGTCTACCTCAAGTAGATTAGAGGTAACCCAGTGCCCCAACAAGAGGGCAGGGTAGGTGTAGGGAGTAGATAGGGAGGAGAACTATCAACAGTTCTCTCATGAGACACGTAAGTGTCAACCAGAGGGTAAGCACTCTGGTCACGGTGTAATCACCTCAACGTGATAGACACCAAGAACTTGGAATAGAACTCAAGAGTAGGCTTACTACTCTAAGCGTGTGGAATGATGTAGCACGCAAAAGCCGAAGTGCGCATGAAGACCCTCCGCGTGCTGTGTAATCAGGACGCGGAGGATTGCCAGACAGGGGACGGACTTCGTAGCGGACACATCGCTTAGAGTCGATGCGTCCTTCTTTAAGTGAATAGATAGATTTAGCAGTAGGGCTAGGGACGACTAGAGATAGGAAGTTCTGTGTATTCATGTGTGATTCATTAGAGACAGTTTTGTGCATTTATGTATTGTAAGAGCCAGTGGCAATAAAATGTGTAATCAATTCCTCTCGTACGACTGACAAATCTTTTTGTGTGGTGCGAGAGAAGTTTATCCCTGAATGCCTGTAGCATCGCTTGATGACAGGCTAGGATAAAAGTGGTGTCAGAAGTGTAGCTTGGACATTTGGTCAAGCTAAAACACTCGCCCACGGCTCTAAAATAGCGTTACTGTCAGTTAATCACAGGGTTTAATTTGTGTTAGTGTAAAATGGCGTGTGCAGACTAGAACATGATGCGAACTGTGCCCATCGTGACCGATTACCATTTATTTATACTTATTGAAATGTTTTGTGCTTTACGAACATGTTTCCTTCTGATTTGTAAGTATTATTATTATAATTTTTTATCATTTATTTCTACAATTATTTGTTTATCTATGAGTATTTATGAAACATGATTCACGGCGGAGCAATACACTAAGAAATGAGCCGGCGACAATATCGATTTTTCAATCTAAGAATAGCGCTGCGCCTGTGACGTGTCACGGTTGACCCACAGCTGTCCCACGCCATTGGCAATCAGCGACGTATTGTTTACAAATCGCCAAGCCGCTGCTCGCCTGAATCCTTGAATTATATTGAGTGTTATTTGTTTATACAACCTATTTATTGAATATATTTAATAATTTGAACATTATTATTTCCTTTATATTTATTTTAAAGCATTTATTTATTTATTTGTGGACATATTCTATTTTCTACCGTCACGATGGCACTACTTTCTTTATGCAAATAGGATTCGGTCTGCACAGCACTATCATAGATTAAACAGCAGTTAGTTAAGGAAAGCAGAAGATATTAGAACGAAGACAGGACAGTGACAGTCACTATCAACTATACCACATTGTGTTGTCCGGGGGCATGTAATTGTAAATTTCAAACAAATGTCTAAATTCATATGTCGTTTGCAAATGGTTAATTATTGATGCTCTAATAAACCAGATATAACAAGAGCTGTTTAGAGGAGTAACACAAGGTGTGTGTCGAGGTGCCAAACGATTGTACCTGATTGTTCCGGATTGTTAAGATGAGTATACCCAAATTATTTGTGAATGCAATATGATTAATAATGCATCTCTTTTTCAGGGTATAAACTAATATTATTTTTTATACAAAGTCATTTAAAATCTTAACATATCGAATATACCTGAGTAAATAACGAACTGCCTGTCAACTCTAGCTAATTATCTAACACCATGTCAACTTTAGCTGATTGCATACAAGCAGGCAAGGAATTAGGATACACCGGAAAGGAATTAGAGCAATATGCTGATCAAAAATTTAGGGAAGCAAAAGATGCTGATAGAGATGAACGTGCACGAGAGAGACAAAACCAAAAAGAGATGGCACAATTAGCTGAAGAAACTAAACAGAAACAGTTATAACAAGATAAGGAGTCAAAACAGAAGGAATTAGAGATTAAACAAAAACTGGTGACCATATGAGGGCTTGGTTGGGGAGTCTTGTCTTGTCCATTCTGAGTACATGGCCGATGTAGTTCCAACGGCGTTTTCTTATTAAGTTGGATACAATGTCTTGCTTAGTCTCTTGTCTTATTTGCGTGTTGGTTCTGAAATCTGTCCAGTGGAGGTTTAGAATTTTTCTAAGACATTTATTCTCAAAATTGTCTAATTTGTTTTTTAAATCTAAAGCTACCGTTGATTTCCAGCTCTCACATCCATACGCTAACACTGGAATCACACAAGAGTTGAAGATTTTACGTTTCGTATGCTTGCTGAGTGTCTTTGACTTCCAGATGTTTGACAGTTTATTGAAGGCACCAAATGCCAGTGCGATTCTAGATAATATTTCTGGCGTTGAGTCCCCTATAGATGTCATTTTGCTTCCTAGGTATGTGAAGCTGTTGACTTTTTCAAGAACATGGTTGTTTAATTTGGTTTCGCCTGAACTGTTGGTAAGATCAATAGTTTTTGTTTTTGCAGTTAAATTGGAGACCACTTTGTCCTGAAACATTTTGAAGATGGTTTATTTTCTCTTGGGCATCTGGGTGTGTTGAGCTCAAAAGCACTATGTCGTCGGCAAAGTCCAGGTTTTCTAGAATTGATTGATTGATTGATTGATTGATTGATTGATTTAGGAATTGACATCACAGCATTCGGGGCATTCCCATAAGCGCTCCGTCCCCATCCTCAGAAGCCAGCGAAGAGTTCCAACACCAATAGTACCAGTAGCAATCTGATTATATGTCCGTCTGGCCCTTCCTCTGAGCGTTGAGCGTCGGCCAGATCCCCTCCTCACTCCTCGCTATCTCATTCTTGCCAGACCATGGTAATCCATTTGCTCCTCCGAGGTGTGCACGTGCTCCCACAAGGCCGCAACCACGTCTACATTGTCATGTATCAATACTCCACCAAGCTCTGCAGAGCCAGCCAATCTGTCGCCTGTTCATTCCCCTGCACACCGGCATGCCCCGGAGAAAAGATCCAGGCGATTGCTTGTCACCCGTGACCTTCGAAGCGAAGCAAGCCACTCCGCAAGAAGTCTGCCCGTCCTCACCCTCGTCAGCATGTTTTCTAGAATTTTGTCAACCAAATGGATACCCCTATTTGTGTTGTTTGTGCGGTTGTGCATGACCCAATCGATAGCTATTCCAAAGAGCATCGGTGACAAGACACAACCCTGTTTCACTCCCGTTTCCACTGAGAACCAATCAGAATTGCCTGATTCTGTTCTCACGCCGCAACATGTCTCCTTGTAGAAAGATTTTATGATGTTGATATATTTGGTAGGGAAACCATAGAAGTTAAGTAGATTCCAAGCGTGGCTGGCTAGAGAGCATCTAGAAACTGAACAACAACATCTAGAAATATCGAGACCTTAGTTGGGAAAGTGACTGCCACTTCCATCAAGGATGAAGTGTATGTTTCGTAGAGGACTTTTGTGGTGACATTCTGGCGGCGGCATTAAGCACAGTATGCCTGAGTTGGCTGTTTTTTGTCAACAATCCTGTCTTTTCCACTTTTCACATGAGGCAGTGAAAAACATTTTATGTGATATTCCCTTGCACAGGAACGGAGCATAATTGGGACGACTCGTTGCTGTGATGTTGGAACCGCAGCTAACTAACTAACTAACTAACTAACTAACTAACTAACTAACTAACTAACTAACTAACTAACTAACTAACTAACTAACTAACTAACTAACTAACTGACTGACTGACTGACTGACTGACTGACTGACTGACTGACTGACTGACTAACTAACTAACTATGCACATAGACGCTTATGCACACACATACACATATACATACACAATTACATGCAAAATCATACACGCACACACATACACATATACACATACATACACACATACATACACCCATATAAACACACACACATAGATACACACACACACCAATCCATCCATCCACCCACACACTCACACATCTAGACGCATACACGCTGCCACACATAATCATTAACCTAATATGAACAAACTCCCAGACTTTACACACATACACTGACGATTATCGTGAGCATTCTCACAAATAACACACAAACACACACTTCCTCGCACAACACACAAATACACACTCCCTCGCTGACAATGCATGCATGGACACATAGAGAGGGAGAGGGAGAGAGAGAGAGAGAGAGAGAGAGAGAGAGAGAGAGAGAGAGAGAGAGAGAGAGAGAGAGAGAGAGAGAGAGAGAGAGCGCCAATGCAAAGACTGAAGTTGGCTGCATTGGATGGTAACTTCATCACAGGCACAATGGATTTATTTGAGGTGGGCGAGGTTTGAGGGTGGTTGAACGAACTTTTGACTTGGTCGTGGTCATAATATCTACTTCTCGGCTGACAAAGAAACTGATCTACGAGATACAGCCTCCTTTTGTGCTGGGTAGCTCAATGAACCTTTTTCCTTGACTGTGGTAATATTTCCCAATCCCCGGTGATCTTATACAACCCCAATAACATAAACATGTGGTGATTTGATCATATTTGATCATACGTGGTATAACAATCAACCTTACTTACCCTATTTCATAGGGTACAGGATGAGTGAAGCCTCGTATTTGTAGACCGTCCTACTCCGCACATCCAATGTGGCACATCACAGGAACGATACTAACCTCTCTCTCTCTCTCTCTCTCTCTCTCTCTCTCTCTCTCTCTCTCTCTCTCTCTCTCTCTCTCTCTCTCTCTCTCTCTCTCTCTCTCTCTCCTCTCCTCTCTCCTTTCTCATATATACCATGCACATGTGTTTGTATACTACTGTATGAATGTTTGTTGATCGGTGTAGATGTATGTATGTGCGCACAAACATATCAGTTCGCCGAGACTTTAGGACTCGCCTCATAACAACACACACACACGCCTATAATCTGAGATCTGTTAGTAACACCATCATACTTGGGCGCACCCTTCATTGCTCTATAATATCCATCCACTAGGGTCAACCCATTCACGGGCACCCACTTATGCTTCGGGGGTATATCCACTGGGACTCCTCGGTTACCATCACATCTCTATTGCTACTAGTTTCCTGACTTGCCTTCGTGCCTCCCCCCCCCCCCCCCCCTCTCCGCCTTTTTTGTTCATGTGCCACTTTCACTCATGTACCTGGGATGCTCACTGGGCCGTTACACCCACCACCCCGACATCAACCCTCTCCCTCGGCGGTGTATACAAGGCGATAACGGTGACATTCTCTCGATACACGTTCAGATTCCCAGGTAAGTAGGAACATTTTTTCGAACATTGTCTCAAATTTGTATTTTCTCTTCATTGCTTTCATTTTTTCATCTGTTTGTTCTTCTCATCCCGTCGTCACGCTTCAATGTAGTTACCGGAGGGTCTTCTCCGTGGCTATGTGTTGTGTTTTGTGTGTGTATTTGTTTGCTGATGAAGGCTAGTCGCCGCAACGTCCTGTATGTGTCGTAATTCTGTTATGTAAAGCTGCAGTACTTTGTGTCCTTTTATATTGTTTACATTTTCACAGCTTTACCGCAGTTCCACCAAATGTTATTCATATTTTTTGGTGATAATAAGGAAAATGTGCTGATTCATTCTCCCCCATGACAGGTTTGTAAATATGTAAATAAAGGATCTACACGCCTACATATCTCTCCCTTTTTTTTAAATGCTGGTTCTTGACGATAATAATAATACATTTTTGTATTGGAAAGAAAAAAGTCAATCTAAAAATAGTAAAACGTAAATGATGGTAATAATACCAAGAATGATTGACTGAGGACATTAATACACATTAGGAATATAGAACTGTATGTGAAAGTATGTGTATGAACATGTATAGTATGAAGAATTATAATGAGAAGAACAAGAAAGAAAATAAAAATGGAAATTAGTGAAGAACAGTACCGTTTTATGGAAGGAAAGGGTACAAACAATGCAATATATATATTACGAACACTAATAGAAAGGTCAATAGAGAAACAGAGGAACATATATTTATGCTTCATAGATTATACTAAGGCATTTGATAAAGTAAAACATGATGAGCTGATTAAAATGTTGGAAGATATCAACATTGATGGGAAAGATTTAAGAATAATAAAGAATATATACTGGAACCAAGTAGCAGCAATTAAAATGGGAAATAAAGAGGATAGTTACGAACAGATAAAGCTAGGAGTACGACAGGGGTGTGTCTTGTCACCCGATCTCTTCTCCCTATATAGCGAAGTAATAATGAGAGAGATCAAAGAGAAGCCAGGAATACTAATCGGAGGATATAATATAAACAATATACGCTATGCAGATGACACAGTATTGGTGGCGGATAATGCAACAGACCTACAACAATTATTGGACATTGTAGTATCAGAGAGTGCACAGAAAGGACTCTCCTTGAATATCAAGAAAACAGTAACAATGGTGATATAAAAGAAAATGGGGACACCAAAATGTGACATAGAAATAGAAGGGGAAATTCTCAACCAAGTGGATAATTTTAAATACCTAGGGGCACTTATAACATCGGATGGAAGATGTACAACAGAGATTAAGAGCAGAATAGGGCAGGGGAAAGCCGCATTTCAGAAAATGAAGAGTATCTTATGCAATAAGTCGCTATCAATGAATGTAAGAAAGAGAGTGCTAAAATGCTATATAGAACCAGTTTTGCTGTATGGCAGTGAATCTTGGAATGTAAATGAACAAATTAGGAAGAACTTAGAAGCAACAGAGATGTGGTTTTTAAGACGATTGTTGCGAATTCCTAGGACTGCCAGAGTAACTAACAACGATTGCCTGAAAGAGGCTAATGAAACTAGAACACTATATACAACAATAAGAAAGAGACAAACATATTTCTGTGGTCATGTGATGAGAAGAGAGGCATTGGAGAACATCGTGACAACTGGAAAGATCGAGGGGAAGAGAGGCAGAGGCAGACCAAGAGAAATGATGCTGGACGGATTGAGACGGTGGCATGGAGGAATATCATCAGCAGAGTTGATCCAGAACACCAAAGACCGAGATCTGTGGAGAGCCATGAACGCCTACGCCAGCCGGCAAGGCACTTGATGATGATGATGAGTATGAAGTGTGAGTGTGAACTTGATAAAAGTGGCATTTTGCTCATTGTGTGAAATTTTGTGTTTAAAAACATGTGTGGAAATATGTGTGTGTGTGATTGAGTGTGTGTTTGCGTGTGTGTGTGTGCCTGTGTGTGTCTGTCTGTGTGTGTGTGTGTCTGTGTCTGTGTGTCTGTGTGTGTGTCTGTGTCTGTGTGTCTGTGTGTGTGTCTGTGTATGTGTCTGTGTGTGTGTCTGTGTGTGTGTCTGTGTGTACGTCTGTGTCTGTGTGTGTGTCTGTGTGTGTGTCTGTGTGTGTCTGTGTGTGTGTCTGTGTGTGTCTGTGTGTGTGTCTGTGTGTGTATCTGTGTCTGTGTCTGTGTCTGTGTGTGTCTGTGTCTGTGTGTGTCTGTGTGTGTCTGTGTGTGTGTGTCTGTGTGTGTGTCTGTGTGTGTGTCTGTGTGTGTGTGTCTGTGTGTGTCTGTGTGTGTCTGTGTGTGTGTCTGTGTGTGTCTGTGTGTGTCTGTGTGTGTGTCTGTGTGTGTGTCTGTGTGTGTGTCTGTGTGTGTGTCTGTGTGTGTGTCTATGTGTGTGTGTCTGTGTGTGTCTGTGTGTGTGTCTGTGTATGTCTGTGTCTGTGTGTGTGTCTGTGTGTGCCTGTGTGTCTGTGTGTGTGTCTGTGTGTGTCTGTGTGTGTGTGCCTGTATGTGTCTGTGTGTGTGTCTGTGTGTGTGTCTGTGTGTGTGTGTGTGTCTGTATGTGTGTGTCTGTATGTGTGTGTATATGTGTGTGTGTCTGTGTTTGTGTGTGTGTGTCTGTGTGTGTACATGTGTGTGTCTGTGTGTGTATATCTGTGTGTGTCTGTGTGTGTATCTGTGTGTGTGTCTATGTCTGTGTGAGTGTGTGTCTGTGTGTATGTGCGCGTGTGTGTGTGTGTGTGTCTGTGTGTGTGCGTGTGTGTGTGTATATGTGTGTGTGCGTGTGTGTGTGCGTGTGTGTGTGCGTGTGTGTATGTGTGTGTGTCTGTGTGTATCTGTGTGTGTCTGTGTCTGTGTTAGTGTGTGTGTGTGTGTGTGTGTGTGTGTGTGTGTGTGTGTGTGTGTGTGTGTGTGTTGAGTTTTTCGTAAGAAGTATTTGGCCTGTTCCGGCTCCGAGGGGAAGGACTTACTAAAGTAGTTCGTAATCCCACATACCCACGTTCGAAACACGGCTGCGGGTGATTTGGTAGCAGCCCGCCTTGCGTTGGTATTTTACAAATTGGCTGGGTGCTGGTCGCTCAGAAAGCAATGGCAAGCTACTGAACGTAACCTTCTCAATATATCATTAACTGCGACGTCATGTAAAGCATATGCAACTAACTTTATTATGTATATAAACCTTCGAAGATATCTTGAAACTTATATCATCTTATTTATAAGACACACAGCTGTAGATAACTTCTGTAAAAAGTTTATAAAAGATTAAAATAAATACTACAATTATTTAAATTACTAATCACAGTCATGCTACTGTAAGTTATGTCCCTTGAAATAACTTATGTTGTTATGTCCATTGGCAATAATGTAATTACATGTCTTTCTTTTTAATGTAATTGTATTACGTACAAAACTGTGTTTTTAGAATGTGCGTTGCGTGGTTTATTTTACATTTACAAAATACAATCAGATCCCCAGACGTCAAATGCAGCAAGATTCTCTAATTGTTTGGGCACTGACTCAATCAATCAATCATGTGCCATGCTGGAAAGCGATGGCTGTCATAACTCGCCATTTCACTCGATCACCAGAATCGTGGATCAGCTAAGTGTTCCTGTCTCGTCCAAGCCATATGGCCAAGTCATCCAGGTATTTTCCTCTCGGTCTTCCTCTTGGTCTGTTCCCTTCGCTCTTGCCAGTTGTCACTAAGTTCTCCAATCCATTTCTTCTCATAATATGTCCAACAAATTTTGACTGTCTACGTCTAATTACTCTAATCAATTTACGATTTTCATTTGTCTCCTGTAGTACCTGGTCATTGGTTTTTCTGTCTGTCTATGGTATTCTTTGTATTTTCCTCAGATACCACATTTCTGCAGCCATCAGATGTTTTTCAGCTTGACTGCACATTGTCCAAGTCTCACATCCATACAAAAGAACAGGTTCTATATATCCCCTCAACACTCTTTTTCTCGTTTCAATTGACATCTTTTTATTGGTCAGAATGTTTTTCATCCTGCTAAAGGCTACTTTCGCCATAGCGATTCTTGTTCTAATCTCCTCAAGGCATCTCCCATCAGATATTATGACTGTTCCGAGATAATTGTACCGATTCGCTTGTTGAAAAATATTCCCATTTACTTGTATATTACATTGTGGTACTTCGTTCTTCCTAGTGACGACCATAACCTGTGTCTTCTTACAATTTAATTCCAACCCCAGCCGCTCACTGTGTACCACAGCCGCGTGTACTAATTGTTGTAGATCGTGTGCATTGTCTGCAATCAATACTGTATCATCTGCATATCTAATGTTATTGATGTTTCGTCCTCCAATGCTGATTCCATTTATATCTTCTACATTTCTGAAAATATTTTCATTGTATAGGGAAAAAAGATCTGGAGACATTACACATCCCTGCCTAACACCTCCCTTAATAGGTTGATATTGTCCCACTTCATTATCAATCCTTATGGCAGCTTGTTGTTTCCGATATATGTTTTTTTATAAGTCTAATGTCTTCCCCATCAATTTGTAGATCTGCAAGCATATCTACCATGTTGACAAGTCTAACTCTATCAAAAGCCTTTGTGTAGTCAATAAAGCAAAGATGTATATCCTTGTTTACTTCTGTAGCACGTTCAATAACTGTTCGCAGCATATACACAGCTTTACTGTACCCTTTCCTTCTACAAACCCATATTGTTCTTCCCCCATTTCAGGTTGTATTTTCTTCCTCACTCATTGCATGATAATTTGTAGCAAAATCTGTGTGATGTGACTCATTATACTAATTGTTCTACGTTGATCACATTTCAAGGCTCCTGATTTCTTTGGGATTGCAATAAATACAGAGTTACATAATTCAGAAGGTATATATATCTTCAGTATCATATAATGTGTTCAGCAGTCTGGTGACTTGATCTAGTCCAAATTCTTCTAAAGCTTTAATCATTTCTGTTGTGATGTTATCTGAAACGGGGGCCTTGCCAGCTTTCATATGTTGAAGAACATTTTGAACCTCCATCATCAAAATTGGCGGCCCTTCATTATTAGATCTAATATCATACTGTTCCTCTCTGTTATCATTATAAAGGTTGTCACAGTCCTAGATCTCTAGGGGATTGAAACTCGGGCTCATACAGGCAACAAACTCCGTTCAGATACAATCGAGCATAATTTATTTACATTTATATTACAGTACGCTGGCGAAGCGAGTTTTCACAAGCCAGCAATTAGCAAGTTGCGTATCACAGGAGTTTACAATGAACATGATTATCACAACAACTCTAGCAGCTATCTAACATATGTATAAGACCCCTAAACACTTGGGTCTGAAACTATCAAGTCCCCTTAAGGTAAGCCCTGTTGCTTCCTCGATGTCCAGTCCGTGTCTGTCCTTCCACACGTGTCGCAATCCGACACGGGTGGTAACTCTCTCTGAGTTTCTCGTGGACCCCGCAATCGGCGGGCCCCATCAGTGTCCACGTGGCTGTGGACACACTGACCGTTCCTTCGAGAAGGCTCTAGATTATTCGAGCCTTCGAGTGACTCGGTTCTTTCCCTTTAGCGGGAGTTTTATCCCTTCGCCAGTATCTCGTTCTTTTATGTTGGTACCGCCCTTAGGTGAGGCTGTGACAAGGTTTTTCACATAATCTGTCCATTCATGTAGAATCTGATCTTTTTCTATTATGATTTTGCCATCTTTAGTTTTTAGCCAGCCTGTTGATGTACTCGTTCTTTTATTAGTATGTTCCTGAATTCTTTTGTGCACTAATTTGGTATTTTGACTGTTGTGTTATTTTTCAATATCTAAGCTCTTATCCTCAAGCCATGCCTCTTTTGCCTCCTTACATAATATTCTGACTTGTCTGTGAATTTCTTCATATTTGGCAGAATTATTTTTGTTGAGTCTTCTTGTTTCCATTAGGTGTAACATTTCGTCTGTCATCCATTTCTTACGGCCCACCTTCTTTAATTTTGGAATAGTTGTTTCTGCAGCCAAACTGATTGAATTCTTCAAAATTTCCCATTGATCATCCACATCCTGGAATAATATCTCTAGATCAGACAATATGTCAAATCTGTTCTGTACTTCTATGTTGAATTTGTTTTGTATTTCCTTGTCATTACTCAATGTACACAAATCATATTTAGTGTTTCTTGATATATATCTGCTTGACTTTCTTCAACCTTATACTCAGTGTTCCTGTAAGTAGTCTGTGGTCACTATAGCAATCAGCACTGGGAACTGTTTTTGCTATTATTAGTGCGTTTCTAAATCTTCTGCTAATCAGAATGTAGTCAATCTGGTTTCTAATCCTGCTATCAGGACTCCTCCATGCCCATAATCTTCTAGGGTGCTGCTTAAACCATGTGTTTCCTACAATCATTTCCTGTTCTTTTGCCCACTCTACGAGTCTGTATCCTCTTTCATTTCTCTCTCCTAAACCATAGATTTCTACTGCGTATCTATCACCTATATTTCCTACTTTTGCATTGAAGTCCCCCGATATGATGTTTATTTCTGAATTTTTACATTTCTTTAAGGCAGACTCTATGCCATTATAAAATACCTCTACACTACCTTCACTGGATTCTCCTGTTGGGGCATATACTTGAATAACATTTATGCTAAAAGGTCTGCCACTTAATTTAACTAGTAGGACTCTGTCCGACACAGCCCAATATCCTTGAACAGATTGTGATGTTTTCCGGTCTAAAATAATTGTCACTCCCCTTTGTCGATCTTCACTTCCAGAATAAATAATCTTAAAATCTTCATCTATCTTGATGCCTGCTCCTGTCCATCTTGTTTCGCACATACATAAAATATTAATTTTTTCTCTTTCTATTTCTTGTTTTATGTTCTCTAATTTTCCGTCGTCGTTTAACGTCCTAACGTTCCATGTTGCCAATTTTAATGTCTCTGTCCTTGTCTTGTGATGATCAGTCTTTAGGCGAATCATAATATACTAGGCACTTTTAAATAGGTAGTTTGCCGGTGCTTTCCTCTATGGCAGTGACCGTACTGGCCGGATGACCGCAGCCATTGACTCTTGAACGAGCTCCTCTGCCTGCCGTCGCGAACTTGAGACCATAACCCACACATATCTGTCGGCTGCCCTCAAAATTTCATCCACCACCTGCCTTCGGTGGTTTCTTTTGAACACTTCCAATAAACGAATACGAAATAACACCACATAATTCACAAAAACACACCAAATAGCGTCTCCCTGAAGATTAACGCGTCACTTCGTCGCCATTGTACCGGAAGTGTACTGACTGCAGGGTTAGGATCGGCTAGCCTCTCCCAGGAGGGGTGAAGAGCGAAAATTAGTAGCCTGCCGATGACCCGCAGACTACACAAGTCAACCCCCACCTCCACGTGGTGCAGACCGGGCAACCATGACCGCGAGGTCATGGGCTAACGGGGCTATGGCTCGCCATAGGGGATGGACTCCCTGTGGTCAGATTAGTGTCCTAAACCTGCGACTGGCCTAGCAAGCCGGCAGGGGATCTTCATACGGCTCGTAGAAAAACTAAGGAGTATAAACGGACTGACCCAAACGGCAATCGACCCGGCAATGTTAATGGATAAACATAAAGATTCGCAAGTATATACCTGTTATAAATGGAACAATCTAGATACTAAAAGCCAAATTGATTTTATATTAACAAGAAATAACAGAAAGAGAAATATATTAGATGCAAGAGCAGTGCCCAATTTCAGTATAAACACAGATCATAAAGCAGTTGTTGCCATAATAAGAACCATTAGAAGAAGAAAACAAAGAGCAGGAAAATACATGCCATGCGAATCAGTAAACTTAAAAAACCTTAAAGACGAGGCAGTAAGGGAAAATTATAAGAAAGAACTAACTGAACTCTTTGTAAAATTACATACGGAAAGAAAAACAGTGGAAGAAGAATGGGAGATGTTCAAATCAAGCATTTTAAATACTGCAAAAATAACATGCGGAACCACGAAAAAACGCAAAACACGGATAAAGAAAATAACAAGTTGGTGGAACGCAGAAGTAAAGGAAGCGGTAAATGAAAAAAAGGAAAAATATAAAAAGTGGTTGAAGTGCAAACAGGAATGTGATTACAGAGAATACAGAATAGCGAGAAGACATGTGAGAAGAATAGCAAAGAGGGAAAAACAAAAAGACTGGGAAGAGTATGGAGAAACCCTAAATAAAAACTACAAGGAGGCAACCAGAAACTTCTACAAAAAGATAAGTGCAATGCGAACCAGAGGAGAACCCTTTGACTCAACTGAAATAATTAACAGCGAAAATGGAGAACCAATAAGTGAACAAAAACAGATCCTAATAAGATGGAAGCAGTATTTCGAACAACTCCTCAACATCCCATCAGATGTCACAGGAATTCAAGAGACCTACACAGATGTCACCGAGGAACTAGAACCAGACATACTAAAAGAAGAAATTATAGAAGCCATCAGATTAGCCCCATTGAACAAATCACCA
Organism: Cepaea nemoralis; assembly: GCA_014155875.1. Taxonomy (NCBI): domain Eukaryota; kingdom Metazoa; phylum Mollusca; class Gastropoda; order Stylommatophora; family Helicidae; genus Cepaea; species Cepaea nemoralis. The sequence goes on from JACEFZ010022745.1 coordinate 443,549, forward strand.
GGACAGGATGAAATACCAAATGAACTAATTAAAGCAGCAAGGGAAGTCGGAACAGCTTGGCTACATAGACTAATCAACCATGTTTGGGTAGAACAACAGACACCACGAGACTGGGGAAACGCCATAATTATCCCAATTTGGAAAAAACAAAGGCAGCAAAAGAGATTGCACACAATACAGAGGCATTTCACTGTTGAGTCATACTGGGAAAATATTTTGCAAAATTCTTGAAAAAAGATGACGAACTACTTTAGAACCCCAGCTAAGCGAAACGCAGCTTGGATTTAGGAAAAACAAAGGATGCACAGACGCCATTTTTGCTCTTAGACAACTTATAGAAAAATCAATTGAATTCAATGAAACACTCTACTCAGCCTTTGTCGACCAAGAAAAGGCATTTGATAGGGTAGATAGAAACAAGCTGTGGGAAATCCTTAAACAATATGGAGTGAGTACACATCTAACAAACCTATGTAGAAGTTTATACAACAACAGTGAATGCATAGTGAGAGCAACTGGAGGACACTCAGAACCCTTCACCATAAGATCTGGAGTACGACAAGGTTGTGTCCTGTCCCCTCTCTTGTTCATAACATATATAGACAACATATGTAAAGAAACCAGCCAAGCAGAGACAGCAAGAATACCGCATGACGAGAACACAGAAGAAGAACCATCTGCAAATCTAACCATTAGAGAACTCCTGTTTGCGGACGACCAAGCACTAATAGCAAAATCAGAAGCTGAATTACAAGACCACATGAATAGTCTAAACGAAATGTGTAGGGAACATAACATGAAAATTAGCACAAGCAAAACAGAGGTAATGACTATAACTAAAGAAGAACAAACAGCAACAATTCACCTAAACGAACATCCCTTGAAACAAGTAAAGAGCTTCAAGTACCTAGGAAGTATAATATCATCAAATGGCAGATCAGAAGACGAGATCGAAAATAGGTGCAATAAGGCAAATCAACTCATTGGACAAATGGCACCAATACTAAAGAACAAACATGTAATCAATAACTACTAAGAAAGCACTTTACAACACAATCTTCCTACCAACTCTGTGCTACCAATGCCAAACCTGGACAATGACAGAAAAAGAGAAAAGAAAAATCACAACAACAGAAATGAGGTTCCTGAGAAGAATACTCAACGTATCAAGAAAAGATAAGATCAGAAATGAAGAAATCAGGACTAAAGTGGGGGTTAAAGCTGCTCTAGATTTTATTAGAAAGCAGCAAGTCAAGTGGTTTGGCCATGCAAGTAGGTTACCAGTCAACAGCATGCCACAACAGGCAATGATGTACAGACCAGATGGAAACAGAGGAAGAGGCCGACCACGTAAACGTTGGACGGATGGAATAACAGAATCCATGGGAATGTCGATATACGAAGCCCATAACCGGGCCTCTCACGAAGTTTATACTTCACCTCGACACCGCAAGGTACAAGAGGAACATGATGAGATGAGATGAGACTAATTATTTGCAAAAATTAATGCGGTTTACATTCAAAAGTTGCATATCAATAGGACTTGTAGGTATCATTTTCAAACATTAAGATTTTATTGTCAGAACCTACAAACAAACGTTTATGGTAATATTTTGTGAGTTATTTCTCTTTGAACAATAGGACTATTCATCTGATTAGATTGTTCCCATTTAGTTGACAACATTTTCGTCCTCTCAAATCCATGCACACAAATATTTCGTTAGAATGCCCCACTATACGCAAGAAAGCGTATCTTTGTCAGTTGTAAGTACGCTTTCGACACGGAAGCCGAGCTAGCGTGGAAGCTAGATGCTCGCCTGTCAGTTCGGTAGTCAAGGAGTTCGGATCTGCAACGGGACAGAATATCACTATGGATCTGGCCTTGGGTGGAGAGAAAAACGAATGGGAAAGATGTGGTATCTGCAAGCTTAAATATCTCTCTGTTGTAAAATAGTGGTTCTTGACGATCATAATAGTACATTTTTGTAACGGAAAGGAAAAAGTTAAATTAAGGTTGGTAACACATAAATGATTGCAATAATACTAAGAATTGATTGATTGGGGACAATGGTACATATTAGGAATATAAAACTATCTGTGAAAGAATTAGTTTGAACGTGTATAGTATGAAGTGTGAGTGTGAACTTGATGGGAGTGACATTTTGATTAATCTGTGCACATGTTTGCTGAAAAATATTTGAAAATATGTGTGTGTGTGTGTGTGTGTATGTGTGTGTGTGTGTGTGTGTGTGTGTGTGTGTGTGTGTGTGTGTGTGTGTATTGAATTTTTCGCAACAAGTATTTGGCCTGTGCCTGCTCCGTGGTGATAAAGTTAGGGACGCAGTTTTTAATCCCACATACCCACATTCAAAACACAGCTGCGGGCGATTTGGCAGCATACCGCCTTGCGTTTTAAGTTTTTACAAATTGGTATGGGTACTGGTCGTTTATAAGGCAATGGCAAACTACTGAACGTAAAGTTGCAAAGATATCACAATCAACCAAACAATTCTGGGGTTTACTGCGACGTCCTGCATAGGATCGCAACTAACTTTCTTTTCTTAAATTTGGCCTGTAAAAAGTAAAAACAGGCCAGAAAAAAATTTATTGAAATAATTTTGAACCAGATATCACCATACAGGATAAAACCATTAAATATTATATCAAAAAAAAAAAAATAGAAATATGAATTTAAAAATTCTCTCGTGTCTAACATAGATCCAAAAGTTTTAGAAAATCTATGAAGACACCGTAAAGATTTTATCACTTTGTTTATAAATTATTTAACTGTAGATAATTTCTTTAAATATTTTATAAAATTTTACGACAAATATTATTTATTATATAAATTACATAATATAGCAATTTTATTGTAATGTAGTAATGTCCCTTGATGAAACTTTTGTTAAGTCCCTTTGCAATATGTTAATTACGTTTCTTTCTTTTTAATGGGGTTGTATTTCGTACAAACTTGTGTTGTTACAAGGTGCATTGCGTGTTTTCTTTTACTTTGACTAAAAACAACAAGACCCCGAGACGTCAAATGCAGCAACAATCTCTAATTGTTTGTGTAATGACTGCATAATATTTATTACATTACATACATTAATTCATCGCAACCATTAAATGCGGTTTTAATTCAAACGTTGCATATAAATAGGAATTGTCGGTATTCTTGTCAAATATTAAGTGATACTGAACACATCAGCCACGAGTGCTGATTGGTCTATACATGATACTGAACACACCAGCCACGAGTGCTGGTTGGTCTATACATGATACTGAACACATCAGCCACGAGTGCTGATTGGTCTATACGTGATACTGAACACATCAGCCACGAGTGCTGATTGGTCTATACATGATACTGAACACATCAGCCACGAGTGCTGATTGGTCTATACATGATACTGAACACATCAGCTGCCAGTGCTGATTGGTCTATACATGATACTGAACACATTAGCCACGAGTGCTGATTGGTCTATACATGATACTGAACACATCAGCCACGAGTATAGGTTGGTCTAAACATTATACTGAACACATCAGTCACGAGTACAGATTGGTCTATACATGATACTGAACACATCAGCCACGAGTGCTGATTGGTCTATACATGATAATGAATACATCAGCCACGAGTGCTGATTGGTCTATACATGATACTGAACACACCAGCCACGAGTGCTGATTGGTCTACGAACGAAATGCCCTATATACGGAAGTGAAGCAGCCATTCGCAGGACGAGACAACTCTCGGGAAGGTTAAACCGTTCAAGAAACGCCCTCAAAACTCAGATGTGTTGGTCTAAGGGCGCAAAACTTGGCACAATGCAAGAACGTCTGAAATAACACTCCGGATGAACGCAGAAGAAGAAGCAGAAGAATCATTGTGATTATTGCTCCCTGGATTGTGACATATGTTGTGCCTTGCCAGATCGAGAAGACCTCATCATGCTCGGTTCCCCATCGATTCGTGGATTTCAATCAGGCGATCGGGAAAATCTCGAAATATAGCCTACAATGGGTGCCGTTGTGATATTCTAGTATGATAATTTGGTCGCGACTAGTGTAAGTCGCGTGGTCAGCCAGCGGTTGCACACCCGCCAAGGATCTGGAGATCGTTCCCGGGTCCAGTCAGGGATATGCACTACTGACGAGTTGAAACGTGAGCGAAACCCGAAGTCTAATGCTTCAAATGTGACGTGGACAAGGTTCTATGTTCGTACCGGAATACAATCAGCGTTGCCAATAGTGGGTTGTCTTCAAAACCCAAACCAACCAAACAGATCAGTATGACAAATAGCCATACAGAAAAGCTGGGATTGACTGCGACGTCCTTTAAAAGATATATATGCAACTAACTGATTAAACATTTTTTTAAATAACGTTTATTATGTACAAAAGCATTGTCTTTTTACATTTCCGAATACAGCGTTTACATTCATACACGTGTGACAACATTATAATCATGGCATGGTGTAACTACTTAAATATGAATTGTTGACGATGATGGTTGAGTAATCATTTGCTCCCTTGTATACCAAACCATTTAATGGAAACTCGTTCACCCTCCAGGCATTCTCATTCACACGCATTTTCATGTAAACAAGTTCAACATTATTGCTGAATCACTTTTGTTTTCTAAAGATGGTACTTTGTATGTATCTACAAATGTTCCCAAGTTAGCCATCGCAGCAAGCATCCGGTTGCTTGAGCGCGTACGCGAGAAGGAGAGAGAGAAGAGAGAGAGAGAGAGAGAGAGAGAGAGAGAGAGAGAGAGAGAGAGAGAGAGAGAGAGAGAGAGAGAGAGAGAGAGAGAGAGAGAGAGAGAGAGAGAGAGAGAGAGCAAACAGATTTAAGTTTGCTACACATGTGGCTTCGGCCGTTTACAGGTACAAAGGATTTATTTGGCCGTTAGCTGGGCCAGTAAAAGGAGGTCAGTACAAAGGATTCACCTGGGCCGGCTAGGCAAAGGTCAATCCTTGACTGACAAAGAACACCTACCCACACATATTTTATTTGGCCTGTTAAACAGGCCGGAAAAAGATATTTTTATGTATAAGAAGAATAAAATAAGAAGTATAAAATATTGAATGTTATATCTAAAAGAAATAGTAAAATGGGTTACAAAATTCTCACATACCTAAAATAGAGCCCTACATTTTTCAAAATCTTTAAAGTTTCCTGAAAGTTAATATTTTTTTTTTTTTGGTTGTTTATAAAACTTATTAAATGTTTTGCATATCCTTTACACGACATCGCTGTCAACATCAGCATCTTTTAGCTAATTGTTGATTTCTTGGCAAGATTACGCTCAGTAGTTTGCCATTGCTTTCTGAGCGGCCGGCTCACATACCCCGTAAGTTACCGAGGCCGTTCGAACCACTGCTGATTCTCACCGTCGTCACGTTACTTACGAGAGTATGCGAGATTACGGAGAAAAGTCGCTAACCTCTAGGCCAGGAAGCCGGCTTATAAAACACAGACTTGTAGTTAATTTATTAAAAACTGTTGTAACCGATTAAGACAACTACATAAATTCTGTAAATTACTAAATATAGTCATAACAATCTTAGCAAGCCGATCTCCCTGGCCTAGGGGTTAATGTCTTTCTACGTAATCCCGTATATTCTCGTGAGTAACGTAACCTACGCGACAATCGGTAGCGGTTCTCGCCGCATTGGTAACTTACAGGGTATGTGAGCCGGTCGCTCAGAAAGCAATGGCAAACTACTGAGCATAATCTTGCCTAGTACATCAACAGCAGCTGAAAAATGCTGGTGTTGACTGCAACGTCCTGTAAGGGATATGTAACTTAACAAAAATCTTAGTAATGTCTCTTGAAATAACTTATGTTGTTATTCCCATTGCAATATGTTAATTGCATTTCTTTCTTTTTAATGTGGTTTTATTTCGCACAAAACTGTATTTTTACAAGGTGGGTTGCGTGTTTTCTTTATCATTTACAAAATACAACAAGTACTCCCAGACGTCAAATGCAGCAATATTCTCTAATTGTTTGTGTAAAGGCTGTATATTATGGATTTTCGTCCATCACGAATGATGAGGACCAATCATTCATTGCATCTTTTTGATTTGATGTAGAACGAATGACTTGCGCTTTAGTTAGGATTATAGTGAGGTAGTGGTTGCGCAACTCCATCGACCTCGCTCTCTCGCCTGCATCCATCTGGTTCCAGTGGCGAGCATGGCAAGACGACTGGAGACGGACACAGATGCAGTGGACGTTAGGCTTCCACAGGCCAGTTATCCCTGTACATAGTGACTCTCACAAACAAATGGTAGCCTAGAGTCTCGTGCAAACGGCCCTTCCGTCAATTTCTTTGATTTTCAGCTTTGAGACAAGCGTAGCGACGAGCGCATGATTACTGATAGGATAAACCAGATATCAATCGGATAGACGGACCTGACCGCCAAAACAGACCACACACACATGCGGCCAACGAGATTCTGCCCACAGAAGATATTGCTCCTCTAAGTTGCGAACAAATCTCCTGATTTACGGCTGAGCCTCATCAGTTCGCAATGCATATGAGACTGCATACTCACATTGGCACCTTTCCGTCTTGACAGACGATAGTTTGGTACATTGTGCTTCAAAAAGGCTTAATAACTGTCATATGGCAATAACTACGATCCATGGCGGTGGCGAGTGTGGCTGGTAAGGCCAATTCTTGCTGCAAATGTTTTCCCACAGTAGGTGCATGTGAAAACATGGTCATTTCCACCATTTTGCACCATCTTACGTCTCTCACGCTCTGTGTGTGCTTTATCTGGTATCATTTTCTCCTTTGTCTTTATTCCATTTCTGATAGTTGCCCTCCATGCTACACGTTCAGCGGCGACATGCTCCCAATCCATTGTGCATTATCAATGCCTGTATCAATCATGTCCCGCTTGCACACATCTTTGTATCGTAGTAGAAGCCGACCCTGAGATCTCCTACCCGTCTGTAATTCACCAAAAAAGATGTCCTTTGGTATTCTACCATCATCCATCCTCCTAACGTGTCCTATCCATCTTAGTCTACGAAGACTGAGCATGGAATACACCGTCACACAACCTGATCTTTCCAATACTTCAGTATTTGTGATTTTGTCTTGCCACTTAATACCAAGTATTCTTCGCAGACACCGCTTATGAAAGCTGTTTAAACGTTTCTCTTGGCGTGAATAAGTTGTCCAGGTTTCACTGCCATAAAGAAGAGTACTAAGGACACAGGCTTGGTAGACGAGGACTTTTGTTTTGGCAGTAAGCTTCCTGTTCTCCCAGACTCTTTTTGCTAACATGTTCATTGTTGTTGCTGCCTTGCCAATCCTGATGTTGATTTCCTGATCGAGGGATAATTTGCTATTTACCTCTGATCCTAGATATGTAAAATGGTCTACTATCTCCAGTTCGGCGTCGTCAATAAAGATTGATGGTACACCATGTGCACCTTGTGACATAATCTGTGTCTTCTTTTTGTTAATTGTTAAACCAAATTCAGAACAAGCATTGGAGAATGCAGATAGTAGACATTGCAATTCTTCCTCAGAGTGGGTCGTAATCGCAGCATCATCCGCAAAAAGCAACTCTCTGATTAGTACCCTGCTAATTTTGGTCTTGGCCTTCAATCTCTGAGCATTATAGAGGCCACCATCTGAGCGTGAGTGAATGTATATACCGTCATCCTGATCACGAAAGGCATATTTCAGTAGAAGTGAAAAGTATATCCCAGAGAGGGTGGGGGCTAGTACACAACCTTGCTTAACTCCACTCTTGATTTCAAACTCTTCTGAAGTTGAGCCATCAAACTTGATTATACCCTTCATGCCTGTGTGGAACGATTCCACAATGGACAGAAGAGTTGGTGGACAGCCAATCTTCTTTAGTGCTTTGAACAGACCCTCACGACTGACCAAATCGAATGCCTTTGTGAGGTCAATGAAGGCAATAAACAGTGGCTGATTTTGTTCCCTGCATTTTTCTTGCATCTGTCGCAATGAGAATATCATATCAATGGTAGACCGGTTCTGACGGAAGCCGCACTGCAATTCGGGGTAGACTTGATCTCCCAGGACTTGAAGTCTGCGCAGGACAATTCTGGCAAATACTTTCCCAACAATACACAGAAGTGAGATACCCCTATAGTTGTTGCAGTCGCTCCGATCTCCCTTGTTCTTGTACAGCGTTATGATGTTTGAATCTTTGAAATCCTGTGGGACTTGTCCTTCTCGCCAGCATAGCTCTATTAGCTGGTGGATCTGTAGAGCGAGGGTGTCTTGCCCACTCCTGATCACCTCTATTGGAATCCCATCCTTACCTGGAGCCTTGCCAGATGCAAGCTCATTTATAGCACACTTAACTTCTGCTATAGTGGGAAGTGTGTCCAGGTGGTCAAGAGTTGGCAAGGCCTCTATGGCGTTGAGGGCATCATCCGCCAGCTTGGTCTCACTTGAGTAAAGCTCTAAATAGTGCTCGACCCATCTATCCATCTGCTGTTTCTTATCAGTGATGATTTCTCCAGTCAAGGTTTTCAGCGGTGCACTTCTTTTGATCATTGGACCACAGGCTTTCTTTATCCCTTCATACATGCTTCTGATGTTTCCCTTATCACTTGCGATTTGAATGGACTCACATAACTTGATCCAATAGTCATTTGCACACTGCCTGGCAGCCTTTTGTACATCCTTCCTCGCTTGCTTCAGCTCACTCAGAGTGTTACGCGTTGGTCTTTCCTTGTTTCTTAGGAGAGCTATCTTCTTTTTATCAATCAAGGGCTGCAGTATCTGGCTGTTTGCCACAAACCAGTCCTGCCTCTTATGATCCACAGTGCCGTAAACCCCTACCGCTGTTTTATAAATAGTTTCCTTAAGTTTACTCCATTTATCATTTACTATACAATTTTCTGATGTATCATTGAAAGCGTCCTCAAGTTGCTGTTGAAATTCAAAGCACTTTCCAGGATCGTGAGTGTTAATAATATTAATCCTGGGGCTAGACTTGTGTTTAGCTGTGTAGATTCTCTTTGGTCTCAGTCTTACCCTTGCAACAACCAAAGAATGATCTGTATCACAGTCAGCACTGTGGTAACTTCGAGTTAATGATGTATGGTTCAGATGTTGTCTCCGTGTGATAATGAAGTCCAGCTGATGCCAATGGCCGGATCTTGGATGTTTCCATGTGACCTTATGCATCTCTTTTGTTTTAAAAAAGGAGTTTGTAATACATAGGTCATTTCTAGTGCAATGCTCCAGCAGCCTTTGTCCATTATCATTCATGCGACCGATGTTGTATTTTCCAAGGCACACTGGCCATGAACTCGAGTCCTTGCCCACACGAGCATTGAAATCACCGAGCATATAAATGTAGTCGGATTTTTTGAACTGCCTTGATCGCAGAGTCTAGCTGCTCATAGAACGTATCCTTCACATCATCAGAGGAAGTGAGTGTCGGTGCATATGCAGTGAGAATGGTGGCAAATCCACAAGAGGTTGCCAAGCGCAGTGATAATAATCTTTCATTACCTCCAGCTGGGATATCAATCATTCCCAGTAGCGAATTCTTCACTGCAAAGCCCACACCGTGCTGCCTTTTTTCTGCCTGCCCTCTTCCCTTCCAAAAAAAGGTGTAATTGTTTTCCCTGAGTGACCCTTCCTCAGCGAGGCGAGTCTCCTGCAGGCCAGCAATATCGATGTTAAGACGATTGAGTTCAGCATCAATCACAGCCGTTTTTCTCACATCGTCAATATTTGTCAAGTCAGTTGAAAATCCTGGACACATGGTTCTCACGTTCCAGGTTGCAAGCCGTAGCTTGAGGTTTCTATTATTCTTTTTATTAGTACCTGGTGCATTGGTTTTACAGCCTGCGATTAAGATTTTGTCCTAGCCCAAAGCACCCATTGAAGCAGGCAGGCTGTGGCGGATCAGCACCCAATTGGCCGGGGGCTGCCCAGCTTGAGGCGGGCGGTAGATGATCAGTGACACCTGTAGGTGTCTCCCACCGTCAGAGGCAACGCGTGACGCCCCATGTCTACGCCAACTGACAAGGACTTATAACCCGTAACAGTTGCCTCTCGCTTTGATTCCGAGACCGGTTAAGACCAGGGATGGAGTTATTGCCTCTCCATAGCACAAAGCCTGGGCTAAAATAAAGAAACCATGTGTTGCCCATGCAGCATGATCCCTCTCTCGGCCTGCCTAGTTCACTCCAGAGGAAAGTTAACACCTATACATCTGGAACAAGACAAGCTGCAGAAGCTGCCGGATCAGCAAAGCAATGCTCTAACTGTCCGCCTGTCGGAGCTTCGATCCTAGACCAGCTGCCAACCAAGGCTTAGGGCCTGGTCTGCCCTGCCATGACTTATTTTGTCTTTGGGTTGCATTTCCTCGCATGTTAATTATGCGTCTGTTCGTTACACTTTTCATAGCACTGTTCTATTCCCACAAGTTATATATCAGGCGATAGTAACGCACTTACGATATGTCTTACTCACCACACATGGCACTTGGTTATCTAACATTACAGTGTCACTGTTTCTGGTGGTGTATGGTCGCTTCCTTCCTGTAACTCAGGTATTTGAATGGATGAAGGACGACTCAAAATGTCTGGAATCGTATTTAATCTCCCTTTTAAATGCTGGATGGTAAATGTGTAATTTTGGAGAATCAAAGCCCACCTGTAAATTCTATTGTTGGTAGGATGTCCAGATTGCATCACAGACAATGGAGAGTTATCGGATTGGATTACAAACTGTGCTCCTGCCAAAAATCGGTGAAACTTTCTCACGCAATAGATCAAACTAAGGCCTTTCATTTCTGATGCTGAGTATCTTCCTCCAGCAGGAGTGATGTTGCGACCTACGGGATGGAACGTCCCGTCGTAGAACTGACCTAGTATTCCAGATATGGATATGGCACTCATAACTGTGCGTAAGAAATAAGTGAGATTTGGATTAGGCATACGAAGGATAGATGGAACGATGAAAAAATGTTTCAATTTCAATACCGCACTAATTAATCGTGCATCTTTTACAGATAACTTAGCCGAAGCTTTTAAGATGTTAGAAAAAACACTGGTGATTTCCCTCAGGGTTGGAATGAATTTACTATAGTAGTTTAGGACCTGTTTCTTGGTCGTTGGCATTGCCAAATTCAGAATCTTAGTGATCATTCTGTCATCAGTTTTCAATTGGCTCCTGCAGATGGTATGATCAGGAAGTCAATTTGTTCCATGCCCAACTCTACTTTGGACGGCTTAGCTGTGAGTCCAAACAATCTCAACCTGTCGAAGACTTGTTGACGTTTCAGTAGGTGTTTTGTCCCGTCTTTCGTCTGGCTACCTATGTTATTTCTACATGTCGAGATATTTGTCTCAGTTACGTTTACTGTAGGAACTGGTAGTTCCATCTCGTCCCTTACTGTTGTGCTACTAGTTGTGTGTGCTGTTATCTGGCTAAGTGTGTTTGCGTTGTCGCTGTTGTGTGTCTCCCTACCTAGTGAAGTTGAGTTATGTATGTCTGTCGTCTCATTGCTTGGTGTTGGTGCAATCTGTTCGTCTGTCTGTTGTACTTGTTGTGAAACGTATGGTTCCAGGATGTTGATATGAAATATTTCTAAGGGTTCTTTTATCGATATTTCATGATCCGCATCTGATATTTTGAGTTCAACGTTGAGAGGCCTTGGCAACATGTTAGTACCATGTTATGTTTATCAGTTAGTTGAATCACAGCCTTTTGGTTTGGTTTAAGGTGAATCGTTTTAGTACCCTTGTTTGGATAGTTCTGGTTTCCATTACTCGACACCTGCATTAGGGGTCCAGTAATATTGACCGCTATACTTTCAAGTGGTCTAGATGCTATCACTGACCGTTGTACTTCGGTCTTTACATGCTTTTTCTTTCGTACTCGATGTTGACACACAGTACAAGAGCGACAGAAAGATTTTATGTCCGAACAAAATTTCGCCCAGTAAAATTGTGATAGAATTCTGGCTCGCGTTTTATGATAGCCCAAATGTTTAGCAAACGGTGGTGAATGGCGATTTTTAGCACCTTTTTCGGTATGTTACAGGTAACACCGTCTGCTGAATTTCATGGTTATTATATGTGTAATAACGCATGAGAATTCCGTTAAGCTTTTTAAAGTACCAGGAAGAATTTTTAGAAACTTTCTTTCGCTCACACAACAAGTTAAAATAAGGTGTGAGTGTTTGGTCGGTGCTTTGTGCCTCGCTCAACTTTTGGCGAGTATTGTTGGTATCTGCACCATTTGGTGTTAATAGCTGTAGTGTTTCATTTTGTAAGTCAGTATAACTTGTTTCTGTATCTGACTTAGTTACAGCGTTGACCATGTGTGTTTCATTCCAGGCTTTTATGTTGTCGTCTGTACATTCTTTCAATGCATCAAGACATCCTAAAATAAGATCTGTACAAGGATCTTGGAGGATCGCGCATGTAAATGTGCCAGTAAGGAACGGGGTATTGATATGCGCTTTTGCCAGTGGATATTTCTCGATGGTGCCCGAGAAAGTACGGCATTTGACAAATTCACCCGTATAATCTTCTGTTCTAGCAAGTTCTCTCCTTAATCCCAGTATAGTACTGCCGCTATCAACTAAGCATTGGCATGGTTTACCATTGACCAGTGCATCGTAGAACTTAAGGTTACCTCTGGAGGCACATACTGCATTAGCTTCTTCATTTGAACATGATATTACGTGTCCACATTTCAATCTCCCCTCCGCATGAAACTGCTGGCATACTTTACACCTTTTAAAGTCTAAAATATCGGTTACTGATGATACATTCTGGCATTCATTCGTTGGCAATACATTGACAAGTTCGGGAACTATGTCACTCTCATCGTCTGATGATGTATCGATGAGGGCTGCGTTGTTTGCCTTCATTCTCTGTCTCCCAAGACATTTATTACTATAGTGGCCATAACTTGAACAAAAATAACATTTTACAGCACGTTTAAACGATGATCTTCTGCTTTCTTGCTTACTTATCACTTGATCTAGGTGTGACGGATATGTGGGGTTCTTATCACACATCGAATAAGTTGGGTGAAAAAGATTGCAATAATTACATCGAGGTGGTTTCTGATATGGTTTGTCCTTCTTACTGTAGTTTTTCTGTTTGTAGGATCTATCAGGGACTCTATTTGCAAAAGCTGTAATTTATGTGTCATATGATGTAGGTTTAAATATGTCCCGATTAGAGGAAAAATAAGCTGACCCCCGTTTCTCTAATTGTTGAATGGAATCAATATCTGACTGTTGTAAGAATTTAGCAAAAGGGGTAGGCACTGTAGAAACGACTTTGTCCATTACCATTAGCTCTTCTAGTTTTTCATATCTGTTACCTACTTTAGCCACCTTAGTTCATTTTTTAAATGTGCTCTGCGCGTTAGAAATGTAGTCTAAGAACGTTTCAGTTGCTTTTGGTTTAATCTGTGAGAATTGAATTTGGTAACCAGTAGCGTTCAAAAGAAAATGTTGCATTATCCTATCGTGTATGTACTGGTAGTTGTTTCTAAGATCTGTAGGTATGGATTCTATTACTTTTAAAGGCTCCACACTCAGGTTCCTCATGTAAATCATTGCCCAATCCTCTAAATGTATTTTCTGTGTTTTTAGTTGGAACTCTATATTTTCAGTCCATGCGCTGATTGAATCACCTACAGTGTATGGTTTGATAAGGCCCTTGTACTTACTAAATTTGTTCTGTTCTTCTTGGCTCTTTTGTTTGCTAGAGGCTATTTGTATGTTAGAATCTACCTCCATTTCCTTCATCTTTAGTTTAGTTTCTGAATCTACCTGTATCTGCTTTTGTTTGGTGGCTTCCTCTGCTTGTTTGTTAGCAAGTTCTACGTCTAACTGTTTTTGTTTGATAATTTGATCTAATTCTAATTTTTTCTGGTCTAACTCTAATTGCTTCTGTTTGGTAACCTCCTCGACCTCTTTCAATTGTTTTTTATGTTGTCTTTCTGATGCTCTTTCATCTCTCTCTAAAGCAGACTTTTTTTCCATGCGAGCTATTTCTTCCTTATACTTTTGATCCGCCCATTTTTCTAACTTATCTCCAGTGTGGCCCATTGCGATGCCCGCCTGGATACATTCATTTAGTGACGCCATTTTGTGGCGTAATGTTAGATCACAATGATAATACAATAATATACACAGAATAGTTTACAATAATGTGTTAGTAAATGTACATCTTTCGCTGGAAAAGAAGATGCATGATTAAGTTAGAGCATACCAAAATATTTGGAAAATAAACTCATCTAATTTGTTGGAAAGTACTGTACTTGGGATGTTCCACCGCAGTCTTTCACACCACACACTGGTTTGATTTGATAACACACGGGCTGCTTCTGGTTAGTAGAGCAGCAAAAATTAGACACACGCTTAAGTTGTAAATACAAGCTCACAATTCATCATATTCTATCAAATATTTCATACTTCATCAAGTTGTTAATATAATCTCCTATTTCATGCGAGTGATGAATGAAAATGTGCTAAATAGTGATAAATGGTATTAATGATGAATGATATGATCGTCTGATTGATTGTTAGATGATAAATGAGATTATTAGTCGTATGGCCGTCAATGTCGTCTTGTCTTCGCTGTTTGACTCTGGCGTACCTTCGTTCTAGGCTGCAGTTCGTCGCTAATCTATTTACTAATTTCGTAGAATGGTGACATTGATGGCTGTATCACACGCAATGAAATGTACACGGTGGTTACGATGTTAACGTTCACCGATGATTTTATACATTTCAATTGCTTTTAGTATAATACCACACTTTCTAAATAATATTGGTAGAATTTCACACTTTAACGATCTAATTTCTCTCAATTGTGGTTCACACTCCACAAATTTGCGATCGTATAATTCACCACAAGGAACAAATTAATTTATAGCATGTATCACAACAAATTTGTATTACTTTGCAATATATCACATATCAATAATGTTGAAACGTGCATTGAATTAATTCTGGTACAGAATTTTGTAATATCAATCTATAGCTAGCGTTCGTTCAGTGGTTTATAATACCACTTGCATGTTGGCGTTAACTGCTCGTTGAATATTACTACAACTGCCTGCTATGACTGCTCAGAAACGTTCACTGAAATTTGACAGTAATTGTACTGCTGGCGTTCGTTCAATGTGTTCTGACACCAATTCGCCGCTGGCGTTGATTCATTGACCATTCTGATACCAATTCGGGGTCTACTGGTGTTTATTCCCTGTGTTCTCACACTAATTCGCCGCTGGCGTTGATTCATTGACCATTCTGACACCAATTCGGGGTTTAGCCTGTCAGCGACTTGTGCGCTGCAGCTTTTCAAGACTCCGCTACTTTCGCACTGCACGAAATAACAATTCACGACATTTGCGAAAGGAATGCAATTTATTCAGAGCCGACATTTGAATGGCTCTACGAGCGTTAGGTTTCATCATCGTTACACAATATGAATACATCAACGTGATGATAGATGATGCTAGCATTACACAATCTAAATGAACAGCCTTATGTTTGCCTATGGCCTAGAAAGCTATCGTATTGGTCAAGGATACGTCTGCTCTCTCTACCGTCTCCAGTCAGTCTGTCCTCCCGCTACACATTGTGTGGACAAGCACGGACACTTTACTCTCCGTGCAGTCGCTATTATTGCGTGCCTGGTCTTGCCAGCACGCCGGCTGGTGAGTTCGAGTAACCTGGCATATCACGGTTACTCGCAAGGACCAGCAACCCAATTGCTTGGGGAAAGCCCTCGCTCATCTGTACTCGTCGACCTCTGGTCTGACACAAATGTGTCTCCCTGTGAGGTTATTAATAGTACTCGGTGTCTTCCCTGTCTGGTGTTTCTCTACTAGACTAGTGTTAACTCATTACTCCTGTAAGGCCTTATTGGGGATGCTGACACTAGATACTGAATTAACACTAACAGATATAGCACAAGCGGTTCATGGAATGCAGAAGGGCAAATGGCCTGGCCCTGACGGTATTACTGCTGAATTCTATCAGTTTTTCTTTCCTCTTCTAGGTCCCCTTTTACTAACAGTATTCTCTGAATCTTTCCAAAAGCAAGAACTCCCATCCAGTTTCAACACGTCTTACATCACTCTTATTCCGAAGGAGAACACCGACAAGACACATTTAAAGAGTTACAGACCGATCTCGCTTTTAAATGGAGACTACAAGATTTTACCAAAGGCTTTGACGAATAAATTGAAACCAGTAATGTCATCTCTCATTCACGAAGACCAGCAATGTAGTGTGCAACACCGCAATATCCAGCAACACACACACTTCATAAGGGACATCATCTACTACACACATCTGAAAAACTGTCAGTCCTCAATTCTCTCTTTAGATCAAGAAAAAGAATTCGACAGAATATCTCACTCATACCTACACAAAACTCTCTCACACTGCAACGTGGGAAATTATTTTCGGACATGGGTCAAAATTTTATATTTGAAACCGGAAAGTCGGATTCTATTAAACCATACCCTAACCAATTCTTTCAGGTTGACTAGATCAGTGAGACAGGGCTGTCCCTTGTCCCCATTACTGTACGTTGTCGCTCTAGAGCCACTTCTAGAAAAGATACGACAGGACGATACCATTTTCTTTCCGACAACTGAAAAATCTGAACGGATCATTTTGGAAACGTTCTCGTTTTTCGGCAAAGAGAGTGGGGCAAAATTAAACGTCCACAAATCTACTATAATGGGCTTAGGCAAATGGAAAAATAAGGCGGGTTTTCCATTTGACTTAACATCAAACAATCTTATAAAAGTGTACGGAATAGTCTTCCTATGTCAACCAAATCAGACACACAAAGACACTTGGCAAAATCTAGAGAAGAAAATAACAGATATGTTACAGAGGTACAAATACAAAACAACTACCATATTTGGTAGAAGTACCATTGTTAATACTTATATAATTCCAAAAATACTATATCTGTGCACAGTCCTAGTTCCTCCACGTCAGACTGTCACAAACATAAACAAAGAGATTAGACGCTTTGTGTTTGGCAGCACCATCTACAGTATCAAACATACTACACTCTTGCAAAACAAAAAAGATGGAGGTATCGCCCTCCAAGACATAACAACCAAAATACAAGCACTTAGGATCAAACACGTAGGTGAAATCCTAAAACACCCAGAAAAACACCCTTTAGCACACTATTACATTGGAATTAGGCTATCTTACTTAAAACCTATTAGGAATACATCCTCACATTACTTTGGCACTCTCCCAACGTTCTACAAAACATGTATTTCAGCCATTAAAAGATCACGAAAAATTACTACACAAGAAAACACATACAATCTACAGGCATTTAGTTAAATTACAAGCAACTCCGGTACATCTCAGAATTAAAAGAGGACATAGATATTTCATAAAAGATTATACCGAAATTTTCTCTAATATTCACAACAAGCAGATTACCCCAAAAGCAAAGGAAATTAAATATAGGCTTGTTTACAGCTGACCCCAACAACAGAGAGAACAGCAAAAATAACTAAACAAATACTACAGTGTCAGCTTTGTAGACGGAACGTCCAAGAATCAGAAGAGCACATCTATTACGAATGCAACACAATCATGCCAACAAGAAATCTCCTATAAAACATCCTAAACACTCATACCCAACAAAGAACAGATGTTTACAAAGCAATAATGATAAATTCTATTCCTTACTCCACACAAGACATCCACACAAAGCTACTTGTGCTATTGGCAGAGTACAGAAATCTTATATGGACATTAAGAAACAAAGCACTATACAATTACAGAACAATCAACAAAGAAATTGTCCAACAACTTTATCAACAAAAAGTCGCAAACATTCTAATCTTAGCCCCACAAGCGAAAATCTCGTAAAATATTTGCCTGAAGACAGCACATATTACAGAAGAAGCAAAGAATTTGTTTTAAACAAAGGATACTACAACTATAAATGTGTTTATTGATGGTATTAATAATCTTACAATTATATTATTATTTATTAAAAATACTATTATTATTACTGCTACTATTATTATTAATTTTCCCATTATTATATTTGAATGTGCAACATGAAATATATTGTGGATGGGTGTCTATGAGTGTGTGTGCGCGCGCGTGCGCGCGTGTAGCAGCCTTTAAACCAAGTCGGTATCTCAAGTATTAAAATGATGTTATATGGTAATGATATGTTTCAAAAGAAAAATATACACCACCATGTATAAACAAATTGAATGAGCCCTTTAAGTACCCAGTAAGCTAAGGTGGCTTTTAGTGGCCAGGTTTTAATTCCTTCCCATTGTATATGAAACCCAGACACTATCACAACTTTGGACCAATTATCTCCCTGGAGACAGGCCATGGACTCTAATTAATAGTAGTAAATCCCTGATTCTTGTTCCCCAAACAAAAGGTATCATGGACTAGAGCGTCATTCTGTAATTTGTCATCAGGCAACAACACCAACGACCTTCGCCTCAGTAGCTAAGTGACCCAGAAATTACAAAGAAGCCACATTTTAATGGAAATGATAGTTTAAAGTTTATTGTCCAAGAGCGGGACATTTAAATGTACTGCGGTCTCCAGAAAGCACGAGATTGTGTGTGTGTGTGTGTATGTGTGTGTGTGAGTGAGAGAGAGAGAGAGAGAGAGAGAGAGAGAGAGAGAGAGAGAGAGAGAGAGAGAGAGAGAGAGAGAGAAGAGAGGAGAGGGAGAGATGGACAGGTGTTTCATGCATTCCGCTTGCGGAAGTGGAAGTGAAGCATATGCAAGGAATGTGTATCTACATGCACTATGCCACAAATGTCATATTATCATAACTGTATATATGTATGTATATGTTTTATTCACAATGTCACACTTAACACTAACAAACGGCAACGCTTTGTAATATACACAAACAAAAGAAACACACACTACAACTTGTAAATACCCATTGCTTTGTATGAAATAAAAAACAAAAAATGGAAAGTATCTAGAATTGCATCCAGCATCCAAAAGTCAGAAAACGGTATCCAGACGCAGGCAAAAACCTCTAGATCTGGATTTAAAATATCTAGAATGGCAACTATGACTGCGACGTCCTGCAAACGATATGCAACTAACACTATTTTCTTAAATTTGGCCTGTAAAACAGACCGGAAAAAACTTCATAACACATTTTATAATAAATCTAAAATGTATCATAACATAGGTTAACATTCTATGCCATATCGAAAAGAAATACTAAAATGTGTTTTAGAAAATTCTCACGTATCTAAAAATATATCCATTATTTTTACAAGCACTATAAAGATGCATTACAGTTTATCACTTTTTTTTTTATATAGCATATTACTTTAGGTAACTTCTTTAAACATTTTATAAAACATTAGGATAAATACTATAAGTTTTTGAATTAGATAATATAGCAATGTTACTCTTGGTAATGTCCCTTGATATAACTTATGTTGTTAAGTCCCTTTGTAATATTTTATATCTTTATTTTTAAAGTGGTTTTATTACCTACAAAGCTGTGGTTTTACAAGGTGCGTGGCGGGTTTTCTTTTACACTTAAAAAATACAAAAAGATCCCCAGACGTCAAATGCAGCAAGATTCTATAATTGTTTGTGTAATGATTGCACACTATTTATTACATTACATACATTAACTCTTCGCAGACATTAAATGCGATTTGCATTCACACGTTGCATATCAATAGGAATTGTAGGTATGCCGTCTTGCCCGTTGAATCAGGAATGATTTCTTCCACAGTTCTTTGTAGCAATCTGGTGGCCACTGATGCATGTTCATTTGTGCTCCATAGAACCAGGTTATCGGCGTACATTGCGGCTTTAATTCCATGCGGTAGATTAGCAACGAGATCATTGATGAAGATTAGAAAAAGTGTGGGGGACATGACTCCGCCCTGGGGAACACTTTCTTGCTCTTGAGTCCGTCTATCTGTACTCGGGCTCTTCTGTTGTGCAAGTATGATTTCACCCATTTGTACATTCTTCCATTGACTTTGCAGTTTCTCAGTTTCTTCATCAGACCTTCTTTCCAGACTTTGTCAAAGGCTTTCTTCAGATCTATCCATGCCGCAAGCACTAGCTTCTTCTCTTGAAATGCATCCTCAATTTCTTGGGAGAGGTAGTTGTCTGATCTTCCGTAGAGTAGCACTGCCTAAAGCCAGCCTGCTGTGGCAGAAGGATGTTTTTACTTTCAATGTACCACTGCAGTCTGTGATTGATGATGCGCTCCAGTGTTTTGCAAAGACAGCTGGTGAGGCTAATTGGTCTGTAACTAGAGGCAACGGAACTAACTTTCCCTGATTTTAGGAGGGGTATCATGATTGCTTCTCTCCAGGCTTGTGGAACACTGCCTAAGGTCATAGATAGTTAAAATGGTATATGTGTATATGACCTTTGTTGTGAATTGGATTGATATTTTATGACATGTATGACAAATGGTATCATTAATGTGTAATAAATGATGAAAATAAGGGTCATTTTCTCTTTTGAGCGTTTTCTTATCATAGTACAATTGTCTTAATTAACAACCCCAGATTAATAATTATTTAGTTGAGAGAGGAGAGGCAAGGAAACACCAAAAGGATATTTTGGGTCTTCAGTTATTTCCTGGAGGTATTCCTTGGTTCTCTGAAACTCTATTTCTGGTCTCAAACCATTGAGCCAGTAACAGCTAAATTCATTATTACGGGCAGGATACTATTGAGAAAGAGGAACTTATCCTTTATCTCCTTGGGGTTGTCCCAACAACCATACATCAGACACCATGGATGGACAGGAAAACGTGTGAGAAAGTTCTTTCAAGGAACAAATAAAACAAACAAAACGTAATCTGGATAGAAAAATTAAACGCAAGCAGACCAGTTTTGTTTAAAAACCATGGTACGATGAGAAATAAACTTGAACAATTACGAGCACTACGAAACCTGAAGGGAAAAGAGGATGTCGAAACGAAGAGATATATGCCAGGATGGCTTAGGATAATCGAGACAAAAACAGAGTCCCAGCCATAGACTGGCGACGTTGTGAGATGACGAACCAAGACTCTATCCATCTATCATGTGTCACGCCGATAAGCGTTGGCGGTCATGTTTTGCCATCTCACTCGATCACCAGAGTCGTGGATCAGCTCCGTAGCTCTGTCTCGACCATGCCACGTGGCCAAGCCATTCAAATATTTACTTATCGGTCTTCCACTTGGTCTCTTCCCTTCGATCTTGCCGGTTGTCTCCAAGTTCTCCAATTCATTTCTTCTCATATCATGCCCAAAAAATTGACTGTCTACGTCTAATGTCTAGAATCAGTTTACGATCTTCATTTGTTTCTTGAAGGACTTGTTCATTCGTTTTTCTGTCTGTCCATGGTATTCTTTGCATTTTCCTCAGAAACCACAATCCCACAGCCATTAGATGTTTTTCAGCTTGTTTGCTAATTGGTAACGCTTCACATCCACACAAGAGTACAGGTTCTATGTAGCACTTCAACACTCTTTTTCTCGTTTCAATTGATATCTTTTTATTGGTCAGTATGTTTTTCATCTTGCAAAAGGCTACCTTCGCAATGGCAATTTTTGTTCTAATCTCTTCAGGGCGTCTCCCATCAGATGTTATGACTATTCCGATATAACTGTACCGATTCACTTGTTTACGAATATGCCTGTGTACTTGTATATTACATTGTGGTATTTCCTTCTTCCTAGTGACGACCATAATCTGAGTCTTCTCACAATTCAATTCTAACCCTAGTTTTTCACTGTGTGCAACAACCGCATCTACTAAATGTTGCAGGTCCTGTTCATTGACTGCAATCAAGACTGTGTTATCTGCATATCTAATGTTATTGACGTATCGTCCCCCAATGTTGATTCCTTCCATATCTTTTAAATTTCTGAAATTTTGTGTTACTGTACAGGGAAAAAGATCTGGAGACATTACACATCCCTGTCTCACACCTCTCTTAATAGGCTGATATTGACATACTCCATTATCAATTCTGATGGCAGCTTGTTGTTTCCAATATATGTTTATTTTACAAGTCTGAGGTCTTTTCCATCAATTTGTAGATCGTCAAGCATTCTTATCATGTCGACATGTCTCACTTTATCTAAAGCCTTTGTGTAGTTAATAAAGCAAAGGCGTAGATCTTTGTTTACTTCTATAGAACGTTCAATTAATGGTCTCAGTATATACACAGCATTTACTGTACCCTTGCCTTCTACAAACCCACATTGTTCTTCTCTTTCAGGTTGTATTTTTTCCTAACTCTTTGCATGATAATTCTTAGCAAAATCTTCGTGAAGTGACTCATTATAATAATTGTTCGATGTTGATCACATTCCAAGGCTCCAGATTTCCTTGGAATTGCAATAAATAAAGAATTACATAATTCTTGAGGTATATCTCCAGTATCATATATTGTATTCAGCAGTCTGGTAACTTTATATATTCTATATTCTTCTAAAGCATTAATAATTTCTGTTGTGATGCTGTCTGAATCTCGGGGCTTGAAAGGTTTCATATGGGTAAGAGCATTCTGAAACTCCATCTTCAAGATTGATGCTCCTTCATTATTATTTTGAATATCATACTGTTCTTCTCTGTTATCATTACAAAGGTTTGTCACATAATCTGATCATACATGCAAAATCTGATATTTTTCTATTATGATTTTTTCATCTGTTGTCTTTCGGGCAGCCTGCTGATGTACTTGTTCTTTGATTAGTAAGCTCCTGAATTCTGTTGTGCATTAGTTTGGCATTTTTACTGTAGTGTTGTTTTTCAACTTCTATGCAATTTTTCTCTAGCCATGCTTCTTTTGCCGCCTTACATAATATTCTGACTTTCCAGAAAAGGATCATTTGGCAGGATTATTTTTGTTCTGTCTTCTTGTTTCTATTAGTTGTAAAATTGCTTCAGTCATCCATGTCTTACGACCCACTTTCTTTAATTTGGAAATTAGAATTGGAATTTTTTAGTTCTTTCTGAAGCCAAACTGATTGAATTCTTCAACATTTCTCACTGATCATCCACATCTTGAAACAGGATCTCTAGATCAGACAATATATCAGTTTCCCGCCATTGTGTTCTGTCAAACTGCACTACTTCGTGTTATGTTATATTGTTTATATTTATACAGCTTCACCGCAGACAAGCCAGGACACATCGAATGAGATTTCTGAGGATGATGCAAAGAATGCCATGGATGGACAGAAAAACGAATGAGAAAGTTCTTTCAAGGAACAAATGAAAAACACGTAATCACGATAGAAAAATTAAACGCAAACAGTCCAGTTTTGTTTAAAAATGACGGTACGGTGAGAAATAAACTTGAAAACTTAGTGACCACTGGGAAACTTGACGGGAAAAGAGGATGTGGAAATGAAGAGATATATGCCAGGGTGGCTTAGCATAATCGAGACAACAACAAAGACCCGGCCATAAACTGGCGACGGTGTGAGATGGCGAATCAAGTCTGCCTAAGGATATTAGCATTGCACACGAAGGTGATACATTTGTCAATAGCAGAATAAACACGATTATTATCGTGCGAAATTATCCAGCACACGTTTGGCTAAACCTAAGCATATATAGAAGTAGTAAATGTTCTGAAAATCTCAACAGAAATCTCAAATTTTTGGAGGGGATAGCACGAACGCATTTCCCCCTTACGAGAAAATTTCTCACTTGAGACACCCACATTTGGGGTGATTCCAGGCGTCAACTCAACCAAAGTGTAATCGAAGGGCCTTAACTTGTGAACACCATCTTCGTTTTGGTATTTTTTCCCTGTGGTACTATCTTAGGATTCCCTTCACTCCCCTTTCGGGGTAGGGGACTCCCTTCCGTGATGTTTTCAAAACATTTCTTTTATACAAAACAGTGTGTATTTACAAGGTGTAATGTGTGTTACTTTTTTTTGTATATATCACATAGCGTTGCCGTTTGTTAGTGTTAAGTGAAACACGTGCGAATAAAAGAAATACATTCATACATACACTATGATAATATAACCTTTATGGCATGGTGCATGTACACACGGATTCCTTTTGTAAGGAAGGAAGGAAGGAGGCTAATCAAATATTTTCTATTTTTAAAAACTTTCGTGGCTTACAAAACTGTGTATTTACAAGATGCGTCGCGTGAGTGTGTGTGTGTGTGTGTGTGCGTGCGTGCGTGCGTGCGTGCGTGCGTGCGTGTGTGTGTGTGTAGGAATAGCACATATACATTCATATACACATGATGATTTTACATTCATCGCTAGGTTTAATGACCTATATATTACTTGTTGATGATAGTGGTGGAGTAATCATTGGCACCCATGCATACTACACACTAACAGAGGTAATGAATATAACTAAAGAAGAACAAACAACAACAGTTCACCTAAACGAACATCCCTTGAAACAAGTGAAGAGTTTCAAGTACCTGGGAAGTATAATATCATCAAATGGCAGATCAGAAGACGAGATCGAAAATAGGTGCAATAAGGCAAATCAACTCATTGGACAAATGGCACCAATACTAAAGAACAAACATGTATCAGTAACTACTAAGAAAGCACTTTACAACACAATCTTCCTACCAACTCTATGCTACCAATGCCAAACCTGGACAATGACAGAAAAAGAGAAAAGAAAAATCACAACAACAGAAATGAGGTTCCTGAGAAGAATACTCAACGTATCAAGAAGAGATAAGATCAGAAATGAAGAAATCAGGACTAAAGTGGGGGTTAAAGCAACACTAGATTTTATTAGAAAGCAGCAAGTCAAATGGTTTGGCCATGCAAGTAGGTTACCAGTCAACAGCATACCACAACAAGCAATGATGTACAGACCAGATGGAAACAGAGGAAGAGGCCGACCACGTAAACGTTGGACGGAGGGAATAGCAGAGTCCATAGGAATATCGATATATGAAGCCCATAATCGGGCACTCTCACGAAGTTTATACTTCACCTCGACACCGCAAGGTACAAGAGGAACATGATGAGACATGAGACTACACACTTTCAATAGAAATTCTTTCATACTCAGTATTCTCAGCCACTCTGTTTTATTTAGACAAGTTTAGCGGTATCAATGAATGTATCATACATTAATCATTGCAGGGCCCATTCTCCATTGGTCCAATCCTGACATACAGACCACGCCTGTGGCTCCATGTAGCTGTCAGCATGAGACTGGCCACCTCCGTGACAACGGCTGTGACAGTCCTGGCAAAACCAGGCGAGGGTAACCGATTCGGCGTCAAACCAATCGGTGAACTAGGGTATGCCTACCCTAGCATGTGAAGACAGGATTCGGCAGACTGCGCGGAAGAAATCATTGATGGTTCATCGGGCAAGACGGTGTTTACCTGCAAAGCGTTGTGGAGCGCAATGGGCACGGCAAGGCACGTAGAGCGCCCTGGTTAACCACTGCACCTGTATTCGTCTCCAGTCGTCTTGACTTGTCTTGCCACTGAACTCAGATGGACTCAGGCGAGAGAGTGAGGTCGACGAAATGCGCAACTCTTCCTCACTTTAATCCAGTTCATCGCGCAAGTCATTCTTCATCCAACTTCATATATCACCTTCAAGCCCTGTGGCGATGGGCGAGCGGCAAAGCGGCAGGCGTGGGTACGCTGGCAGTCGTAGTCTTAGACCTGCAGACATGCGGCTCAGGCCATGTGGTCGTCTTCTACTGACTGGAGCAGCAGTGGGATTCGGCAGTTCCCTGAGAGACTGAGCAGCCTCTATAGGAAAGCACTTCCCACCTTTATAGGACCAGGAAGGGGCTAGAAAAACTGCCCTACACATTGCTTGCTCCAACACTACCTAACCAGCTAGCCACGGTTGGTGGGTACCCTATAACTGCGGTCGACATTAAACCAAAGTAAAAACGGGTAAAGCAAAAGAAACCTAACCATACTTCCTTAACTATCGGGACATGGAATGTACGCACACGATAGAGAAGGCGAGTCCCTGCCCAGAGAGACGTACAGCACTTAAAAATGTCGCTTAAAAGTCGACAGGGTCGACTTCATTGCACCGGGATTTTATCCCATATGGGTCAGTCTATTTCCGCAGCGCGGAAAGCGTCGCACAAAAGGTCGAACTCCGTAGCTCCCGCCACGACCCACAGGAGTCTCCGTTCGAAGGATGCGGCCCGGAATCTAACCCACAATCTTTGGAGCCCGAGTCAGGCGGCTTGACCACTTCGCCACGGAGGATCCATATGGTACAGCACTGACTGAGGGGGAGTTGGGCAGGTATAACATCGATATTGCATTATTGAGCGAGACACGGCCTGCAGGTGAAGGCCAAATCTGTTAAATAGGCGCCGGCTGCACATTCTTCTGGAGTGGAAGGAAAAGTGAAGAAAAACGGCAGTCCGGCGAGGATTCGGAACTGC